>JAFLJL010017887.1:11257-16993 GCA_018398815.1 Conus ventricosus | reverse complement strand
AGGTCTCAATGAATTCCTCTGTCTCCAGGTCGCAACGAATTCCTCTGTCTCCAGGTCTCAACGAATTCCTCTGTCTCCAGGTCTCAACGAATTCCTCTGTCTCCAGGTCTCAACGAGTTCCTATCTCCAGGTCTCAACGAATTCCTCTGTCTCCAGGTCTCAACGAGTTCTTGTCTCCAGGTCTCAACGAATTCCTCTGTCTCCAGGTCTCAACGAGTTCCTCTGTCTCCAGGTCTCAATGAATTCCTCTGTCTCCAGGTCTCAACGAATTCCTCTGTCTCCAGGTCTCAACGAGTTCCTCTGTCTCCAGGTCTCAACGAATTCCTCTGTCTCCAGGTCTCAACGAATGTCTCCAGGTCTCAACGAGTTCCTCTGTCTCCAGGTCTCAATGAATTCCTCTGTCTCCAGGTCTCAACGAATTCCTCTGTCTCCAGGTCTCAACGAATTCCTCTGTCTCCAGGTCTCAATGAGTTCCTGTCTCCAGGTCTCAACGAATTCCTCTGTCTCCAGGTCTCAACGAATTCCTCTATCTCCAGGTCTCAACGAGTTCCTGTCTCCAGGTCTCAACGAATTCCTCTGTCTCCAGGTCTCAACGAATTCCTCTGTCTCCAGGTCTCAACGAATTCCTCTGTCTCCAGGTCTCAACGAATTCCTCTGTCTCCAGGTCTCAACGAGTTCCTGTCTCCAGGTCTCAACGAATTCCTCTGTCTCCAGGTCTCAACGAATTCCTCTATCTCCAGGTCTCAACGAGTTCCTGTCTCCAGGTCTCAACGAATTCCTCTGTCTCCAGGTCTCAACGAATTCCTCTGTCTCCAGGTCTCAACGAATTCCTCTGTCTCCAGGTCTCAACGAGTTCCTGTCTCCAGGTCTCAACGAATTCCTCTGTCTCCAGGTCTCAGTCCTGGTGTGGAGCAGAATGAACAGCACAGGTGTCCCGTGGACTGTTTTAAATGAACAGCACAGGTGTCCCGTGGACTGTTTTAAATGAACAGCACAGGTGTCCCGTGGACTGTTTGAAATGAACAGCACAGGTGTCCCGTGGACTGTTTTAAATGAACAGCACAGGTGTCCCGTGGACTGTTTTAAATGAACAGCACAGGTGTCCCGTGGACTGTTTTAAATGAACAGCACAGGTGTCCCGTGGACTGTTTTAAATGAACAGCACAGGTGTCCCGTGGACTGTTTGAAATGAACAGCACAGGTGTCCCGTGGACTGTTTGAAATGAACAGCACAGGTGTCCCGTGGACTGTTTTAAATGAACAGCACAGGTGTCCCGTGGACTGTTTTAAATGAACAGCACAGGTGTCCCGTGGACTGTTTTAAATGAACAGCACAGGTGTCCTGTGGACTGTTTTAAATGAACAGCACAGGTGTCCCGTGGACTGTTTTAAATGAACAGCACAGGTGTCCCGTGGACTGTTTGAAATGAACAGCACAGGTGTCCCGTGGACTGTTTGAAATGAACAGCACAGGTGTCCCGTGGACTGTTTTAAATGAACAGCACAGGTGTCCGTGGACTGTTTTAAATGAACAGCACAGGTGTCCGTGGACTGTTTGAAATGAACAGCACAGGTGTCCGTGGACTGTTTTAAATGAACAGCACAGGTGTCCCGTGGACTGTTTTAAATGAACAGCACAGGTGTCCCGTGGACTGTTTTAAATGAACAGCACAGGTGTCTTGTGGACTGTTTTAAATGAACAGCACAGGTGTCCCGTGGACTGTTTTAAATGACAGTACCGGCCATTTGAAATGAACAGCACAGGTGTCCCGTGGACTGTTTTAAATGAACAGTACCGGCCATTGAAGAGATCAGCACAGGTGTCACGTAGACTGTTTTAAATAAACAGTACCGGCCATTTGAAGAGATCAGCACAGGTGTCCCGTGGACTGTTTTAAACGAACAGTACCGGCCATTTCAAGAGATCAGCTACCTCATCTGGGACATTGGCAATCCAACCGTGTGTGTGTTCGGAATCTTTGGAAATGTCATGATCATTTTGATCATGCTTCGCCTCCCGACCTCTGATTACAGCGTTTTCTTTCAAGCTCTAGCCTGATCCGATCAGCTGGTGTTGATCCTCAATCCCCTGATCGACCGGATCAGCACGCTAACGGGCCAGGTGGCCGTGCACAGGCTGGGGCGCTGGCAGTGTAAGCTGTACTACATGTTGGTGTACGTGACGTCAGCTTTGTCTCCATGGATGCTGGTGGCCCTCACCAGGCTCAGAGCAGCCTCTGTGCTGTGGCCACTCCGTCTACTACATGTTGGTGTACGTGACGTCAGCTCTGTCCCCATGGATGCTGGTGGCCCTCACCATGCTCAGAGCAGCCTCTGTGCTGTGGCCACTCCGTCTACTACATGTTGGTGTACGTGACGTCAGCTTTGTCTCCATGGATGCTGGTGGCCCTCACCATGCTCAGAGCAGCCTCTGTGCTGTGGCCACTCCGTCTACTACATGTTGGTGTACGTGACGTCAGCGTTGTCCCCATGGATGCTGGTGGCCCTCACCAGGTTCAGAGCAGCCTCTGTGCTGTGGCCTCTCCGTCCCAGCGCTGTGTGTGGACCAGGGAAAAGTCGAGGGCCACTGCAGCGTTGGTGAGCGTCCTCATCGTTATAACCCACTGTTACTTTCTGTACGGGTTTGATCTAGGAGACTGCGACTGGATCTGTTGTTTCGACGCTGTGTCAGAACTGTACAGGTTGTTTTTTTATCTGATCGTCTGGTCCTGGGTAGAACTGGCCGAGTTCTTGTTGCTGGGAGCCAGCAACGGCATCATGCTCTGGACACTGGTCAGATCGGTGAGGGCAGGTCTACGGCTTCCTGTCCAGCAAGCCAGCCAAGAGGCCAGACAGCAGGTCACTTCACTGACCGTCACCCTGATTTCCGCCAGTATTCTCTTCTTCCTTCTGACTACACCGGTGGCGATCTACACCATCATCAGGACGTACTATGGTGATCGCAGTGACCCGATTCGGACAGGACAAATCTTAGTCTATCGAACAGCCGCCAACATCCTGTGGAACTTCAACAGCGCCGTCAACTTCTACCTGTATTGTCTGACGGGGACCAAGTTCAGGGCAGAGTTTCGAAACTTGCTGTTCTCGTTTTTCGGCCTGTTCTGTAAGGCCAAAAAGTCCCCTCTCAACACACATCTGCCCAGTCATTGACGATGACGTCATCTAGTGCTGTTTTGGAGTGGACGCAGTGACAGAACGGTCTGGGTGAGGGTTGACACTGACGGGTACTGCCAACGGGTCGTTCACTGAACGATGACAGCTGACACTGACGGGTACTGCCAACGGGTCGTTCACTGAACGATGACAGCTGACACTGACGGGTACTGCCAGCAGTTCACTGAACGATGACAGCTGACACTGATGGGTACTGCCAACGGGTCGTTCACTGAACGATCACAGCTGACACTAACGGGTACTGCCAACGGGTCGTTCACTGAACGATGACAGCTGACACTGACGGGTACTGCCAACGGGCCGTTCACTGAACGACACAGCTGACACTGACGGGTACTGCCAACGGGTCGTTCACTGAACGATCACACAGCCCAGGCTCAGCTCGCGACGTGGACTGAAAACTGTCTCTCATAAAGTTTTAACAACTAGAGGTCACTGGTTGATTTCGTTGTTTCAAACTTGCTTGAACTATAGGTAAACCCTCTCCACACTCCAGTCTCTGTATAATTGAACGAGTGACTGACTAGCTGACTGAATGCATCAGACTGAAGACAAGAGAGTGTTCATTCTTTGTTTATGTTAAATAATACTTGTACCAACTGAAGAAATCTTCAGAACGAACAATCATTATCTCACTGAATTCGGCGCAAGATGGGCAAATTCAATGAGATCAGTGATTGCTCGTTCTTCATTTTTGTTGTCCTCAGTGTTGTTTATCTTGCCTGAAGAAAACCTAAGAGGTCGAAACGCGTCGTGGTTTGACTTGCGATTCGTTTGTACATGTTTGGCGAACACAGCACTTTAATTTTTTTTTAAAGATTTGCTCAGATCTCCGCCTGCAGTCGCCTCACTTTGCAACTAACTGAAGACGACTAATAGGTCGAAACGTGTTGTGTCTATTATGTATTCTGTTCCATTGGTTTGGCGGCCCAGTAATTCAGCTTTTGCTCCAAACGCGTGAAGAATAATAATTTAGTAATTAATCTGTGAATAATTAAATAACCAATGCAATTCCTGAGCGCATTGCAGGATCTGGAATGATGTAATGACAAACTTATTTTGTGTGATGACATCATGTCAGGAACGACCACACAAGGAGCTCCGGCTGCCTTCTCACCCAGACTCCCCCCCCCCCCCCCCCCACACACACACAATGTGGTGCATGTTTAACTCTACGTGTTTTTACCAGAAGCGAGTCACCTCAATTATACGCGTAATCTGCAATTCAAAAAGCAAACAAACAAACAAAAAAAAAAAAACCACACACACACACAAAACAAACAAAACAAAACGAATATGGTCGGTTCATTGCACCACGCACTCACGGAACATACATTTTGACATAGCAAGGTGGCCGTAGTTTGCTTGACATTTTGACATAGCAAGGTGGCCGTAGTTTGCTTGACATTTTGACATAGCAAGGTGGCCGTAGTTTGCTTGCTTGTTTGTTTGTTCGTTTGTAATTCACGTTTTCAAAACAGAGCATTGCACCTGTCAGAGCGCATCAGCCACTAACTATACAAACAGAGCATTGCACCTGTCAGAGCGCATCAGCCACTAACTATACAAACAGAGCATTGCACCTGTCAGAGCGCATCAGCCACTAACTATACACACAGAGCATTGCACCTGTCAGAGCGCATCAGCCACTAACTATACAAACAGAGCATTGCACCTGTGAGAGAGAGCATTGCACCTGTCAGAGCGCATCAGCCACTAACTATACAAACAGTTAGTTGTCAGAAATGCCACCATCCAGACAAATGGCTTCTCATTTCTGTGGAAAGTTTTGCAGCAAGGAAAAAAACCCACTACCTTAAACATACTGTGTGGTTCTTCCTGTCCCACGGAGACAAACGAAAGCGGCCATGCCAGAAAGAGAAATGTGCCTCATTCCAGTGGCTGGGTCCTCCTTGAAGACTGGGTCTGCAGACTTCCTCCCGTGCTCTGCAACACCGAGTCAGTTCTCTCCCCTGTCCAGGCCAGGAAACTCCATCCCTGCATAAGTCAGACAGTCAGTTCTCTCCCCTGTCCAGGCCAGGAAACTCCATCCCTGCATAAGTCAGACAGTCAGTTCTCTCCCCTGTCCAGGCCAGGAAACTCCATCCCTGCATAAGTCAGACAGTCAGTTCTCTCCCCTGTCCAGGCCAGGAAACTCCATCCCTGCATAAGTCAGACAGTCAGTTCTCTCCCCTGACCAGGCCAGGAAACTCCATCCCTGCATAAGTCAGACAGTCAGTTCTCTCCCCTGTCCAGGCCAGTAGACTTGATCCCTGCGTTATTCAGACGCTGTGCTTCATGACAGTCATAATCAATATTGATTTTGTTTCTTCACAGGTTTCTCTTCTTTTTTTTTCTCCTGATAGTAGTTTCAGAACAGGAGAATGGATCAGTTTCACAAGGGATTCTCGACAAGCCAGTGACAAGAATATTGGAATTGTCTGTCCAGCTTAGTGTCCTAATTGTTAGACTCGCTGATGCTTATGAAAGATGGTAACAGCAGCAGCAGCAGCAGCAGCAGCAATAGCAACAGCAGCAGCA
>JAFLJL010017887.1:1257-6257 GCA_018398815.1 Conus ventricosus | reverse complement strand
CTCCTGATGTGATTGAATGTGATCATTACCATCGTTCTTTCTGCTTCTCCTGATTTGATTGAATGGGATCATTACCATCGTTCTTTCGGCTTCTCCTGATGTGATTGAATGTGATCATTACTATCGTTCTTTCCGCTTCTCCTGATGTGATTGAATGTGATCATTACCATCGTTCTTTCTGCTTCTCCTGATGTGATTGAGTGTGATCATTACCATCGTTCTTTCTGCTTCTCCTGATGTGATTGAGTGTGATCATTACCATCGTTCTTTCTGCTGCTCCTCATTGGATTGAATGTGATCATTACCATCGTTCTTTCTGCTTCTCCTGATGTGATTGAGTGTGATCATTACCATCGTTCTTTCTGCTGCTCCTCATTGGATTGAATGTGATCATTACCATCGTTCTTCTGCTTCTGATTTGATTGAATGTGATCATTACCATAGTTCTTTCTGCTTCTGATGTGATTGAAGGTGATCATTACCATCGTTCTTTCTGTTTCTCCTGATGTGATTGAATGTGAACATTACCATCGTTCTTTCTGCTTCTGATTTGATTGAATGTGATCATTACCATCGTTCTTTCTGCTTCTCCTGATGTTTTTGAATGTGATCATTACGATCGTTCTTTCTTCTTCTCCTGATTTGATTGAGTGTGATCATTACGATCGTTCTTTCTGTTTCTGATTTGATTGAATGTGATCATTACGATCGTTCTTTCTGCTTCTCTTGATTTGATTGAGTGTGATCATTACAATCGTTCTTTCTGTTTCTGATTTGATTGAATGTGATCATTACGATCGTTCTTTCTGCTTCTCCTGATTTGAGGTTCATTGTGTTCTGTTGCCGTCAGCTCCTATAGCAAACTCTCTCTCTCTCTGTCTCTGTCTCTGTCTCTGTCTCTGTCTCTCTCTCTCTCTCTCTCTCTCTCTCTCTCTCTCTCTCTCTCTCTCTCTCTCTCTCTTCCTCTCCTCTCTCTCTCTCTCTCTCTCTCCTCTCTCTTGGCTGTCGGTTGTTGAAGTGACATACCAACGCATCACGATTGACTTGATATGCTCTGCGTTTACAGTTAACGGTTAATTTACATTTTCAAAACGTGCAGACTGAGCGGAGGAAAAAAAATGAAACTGATACCAACCGCCGTGGCGAAATGGTTAGCGTCGCGGACTCCAGGCTGGGAGGTCGTGGGTTCGATTCCCATCAGAGTCATGTGGGATTTTTCTGCTCCGACTGGCTCCTCATCAAGAGTTGAGTTTGCTGCGGGCTCAGTTGGGAAGACTGGGACCACACAGTCAAGTTTCATCCACTTAACGGATGCGTTTCTGAGAGTGTCGCTCAAATTGCCTGACCAACACTGCAGGTGTCTGTGTCTCTCGGGCTTGGTTGACGCGCCGGAATATATTACGAAAGATATCGTAGAGTACAGCCCTGTTATACAGTGTCCGACCGGAATGGAAATCCGTAGCATCATCTTCATCATCCTCATTCTAATCGATCAGCATAAAAAAGTCTCCAATTCTGTGGCCCTTCATGGTGACCTCATTTTCGATGTCCTCTCCACGTCTGTGGCCTTGGTTTGATTCCCTTTAAGTCACTGGTATCGGCTGAGTCCATGGGGGGGGGGGGTGGGGGGGGGGGGGGGGGGGGGGGGGGGGGGGGGGGGGGGGGGGGGGGGGGGGGGGGGGGGGGGGGGGGGCTGTCGCTGGACGGACATGGTGGCGCCCTCCGTGGGGAGAGCTCATTCACGTCGGCTCCGCGACTAAGCAATTATTGTCGTCAGTAGGGGGCTTAGTAGGTGGTGTCCTGCGTATGTTGGATCAGAACAGGCGCCACTGAACACCACCGAAGTGACTCGGCAGCAGTGCAGTGTCTCCTCCGGTGGGTTGCCTCTTGACGACTTGACATTGATTCCTCCCTGTGAATTGCCGGTGCCGGGACTGCGGCAGGACTGAACGAGTTGTGGCTGTGGACGGGGTGTCGGAATGAGCGGGCTGTGGCTGTGGACGGGGTGTCGGAATGAGCGGGCAGTGGCTGTGGACGGGGTGTCGGAATGAGCGGGCTGTGGCTGTGGACGGGTGTCGGAATGAGCGGGCAGTGGCTGTGGACGGGGTGTCAGAATGAGCGGGCTGTGGCTGTGGACGGGGTGTCGGAATGAGCGGGCTGTGGCTGTGGACGGGGTGTCGGAATGAGCGGTGGGATTGACTAGGCTGTGGCTGTGGATGGGTGTCGGAATGAGCGGTGTGGGTGGTTGCCATGGAGATGGCACAGAATACGGGACAGCAAAAAAAGCAAAACCGAAAAAGAAAATGAAACTGATTTTTAGTATTCGCTGTCAAAGAAGTGTCATGTGGAATAGAACGTTGTAGATGTAGCCAGGGAGAAAGTTATAACATATCAATGATACTGAACATGGAGACCAGGCACGCACTGTCTTCTATTCAAATCTTTAATCCGCGACCTTTCCTTTACAAACATCAGGTTATGTATCCGGTAAAAACAATTCATTCAGTGGCTACATGACTGAACTGCAAATCACATGGTTGTAGCTTGGGCCACAGTGTGCTAAGGCATGTGTACTGGCGAATAGTATTCATAACTGACTGCATGTGTGTGTGTGTGTGTGTGTGTGTGTGTGTGTGTGTGTGTGTGTGTGTGTGTGTGTGTGTGTGTGTGTGTGTGTGGTGTGCGCGTGTGTGTGTGTGTGTGTGTGTGCGTGTGTGTGTGAGAGACACATGTTACAAACGTCCATTTCATTTTGTCGCTTGGTGGGGGAGAGGTGGAATGGTTGGGAGGTGAGGTGGGGGTGGAACAGGCCTAGGAGAGGGGGGGGGGGGGGGGGGGGGGGGGGGGAGGTAACAAGCAGAATGGAAGCTATCCACGGCACGACTTAGTGTTGTAGGCCCAGGTTAGGGGTGAAGCCATTTCGGTTGAATGACAATATTTTCTCTGATGCTGTATCGGTTGAATGACAATACTTTCTCTGATGCTGTTTCGGTTGAATGACAATACTTTCTCTGAGGCTGTATCGGTTGAATGACAATACTTTCTCTGACGCTGTTTCGGTTGAATGACAATACTTTCTCTGACGCTGTTTCGGTTGAATGACAATGCTTTCTCTGACGCTGTATCGGTTGAATGACAATACTTTCTCTGACGCTGTTTCGGTTGAATGACAATATTTTCTCTGATGCTTATCGGTTGAATGACAATACTTTCTCTGAGGCTGTATCGGTTGAATGACAATACTTTCTCTGACGCTGTTTCGGTTGAATGACAATACTTTCTCTGACGCTGTTTCGGTTGAATGACAATATTTTCTCTGATGCTGTATCGGTTGAATGACAATACTTTCTCTGACGCTGTTTCGGTTGAATGACAATATTTTCTCTGATGTTGTATCGGTTGAATGACAATACTTTCTTTGAGGCTGTATCGGTTGAATGACAATACTTTCTCTGACGCTGTATCGGTTGAATGACAATACTTTCTCTGACGCTGTTTCGGTTGAATGACAATACTTTCTCTGACGCTGTTTCGGTTGAATGACAATATTTTCTCTGATGCTGTATCGGTTGAATGACAATACGTTCTCTGACGCTGTTTCTTGTGAATGAACATACTTTCTCTGATGCTATTTCTGTTTGATGAGTCTCTTCCTTTATGTCTAGTGTCATGACTACACTTTTCACTGACTCACAGCCCCATTTGTTTTGCCAAATTGCCAAAAGATTGGTGTGTGTGTGTGTGTGTGTGTGTGTGTGTGTGTGTGTGTGTGGTGTGTGTGTGTGTGTGTGTGTGTGTGTGTGGTGTGTGTGCGTGCGTGCGTGCGTACGTGCGTGCGTGCGTGCGTGCGTGCGTGCGTGCGTGTGTGTTGGTTTGGCTTGGCTTTTTTTTGTTTTTTTGTTTGTTTTGCTTTTTGCTGTAATTGTTGTTGTTAACTATATGAATCTTGTTCATTGTGTGAGAGTGGTTTGGGCTTGCTTTGTTCGTTTTTCTTTCTTATAGATGTTGCTGTTGCTGTTGTTGTTATCTATACATGCATCCACAGCCCTGGGACAGGTTGTGTGGTTAGCTGGGCTATGAGAATAACAACTACAAAACTGCAGTCATAATAATAATAATAATAATAATAATAATAAATACTTATATAGCGCATATTCTCGGCTAGAGGCCAAGCTTTAAGCGCTTTACAATCAACACTCGTTTACACAGCGGGCTGCCTACCTGTGTAGTGCCGACTGAAGAGCTGCCAGCTGGCGCTTCATTCAGTCGTTTCCCGTGTCATCCAGTCAGTATCGTTCAATATCGATCACTCATTTTCCTTACTTCCTTCATTCTTTCCATTTCTCACGCAGGGTGCATGCTATGTGTAACCATACTAACGGCCAAACTTGCCTACTCTTCCGAAAGTTGGTGATGGGATTTTACGTGTGTGCAAGACGTTATGCGTGCGTTCACACACGGAACCTCGGTTTATAGTCTCATTCGAAGGACTGAATGGGAAATGGAGTCAGAACCAATGTTAACTCCGAGGGAAAAATCCCCCTGTTCCGAAACGCCCCGGCGGAGGTTCGAACCCGCAACCCGAGGATCACCAAAATTACGAGTCCGGCGCTCTTCCAACTGAGCTATTCCGGCTCCCAGTCATGCCATGCACGGTGTTTGTGAAGCGTGTAGACTGACGCACTCCGTGAGACCGACAGGTCGGTCTCTTGCCGCTGGAAAATCCAGACAACAAGTCTACAGGCGTGACACTATGACAGCAACATGAGCACTTTCTAACGTCACAGGGGACGTAACTCATATTTTGGTCCTCAGTCCCTTTGCGGATAAGAGGGAGGCAACTCTCAGACCCGTTTTGGATTCAACGGGAGAGCACTGAGTCTGTTCCCATGCTGAACTGCTGACGTGTGTGTGTGTGGTGTGTGTGTGTGTGTGTGGTGTGTGTGTGTGTGTGTGTGTGTGTGTGCTGTGTGTCTGTGTGTCTGTGTGTCTGTGTGTTT
>JAFLJL010017886.1:23787-26945 GCA_018398815.1 Conus ventricosus | reverse complement strand
TCCCCCCCCCCCTTACCCCCCTTACCCCCCCCCCCCCCCCCCCCCCCCCCACTCTTCCCTCTTTCTGTCTCTGTCTCTCTATCCACGGCACTGTCACTGAAGACTGTACTGATGATCAGAAAGAGGGGATGGGATGGGATGGGAGATATGGGCGGTAGTCCATTACTCATATAGAGAGAAGAAGAAGAAGGAGAAGGAGAAGAAGGAGAAGAAGAAGAAGGAGAAGAAGAAGAAGAAGAAGAAGAAGAAGAAGAAGAAGAAGAAGGAGGAGAAGAAGAAAAGTATACTATAGCTAAACGTATCTCTCCACATGAGAACTGCGCGACTGGGATGTGCACAAAAACAAACAAACAAGCAAACAAACACAAAGGTTTACCTGTTTTTCTGTCACGTTTCAGATCTGATGACGTAGATTATTTCCAGAGATCAGTTGCATTTACGGAGAAAGAAAAAACACAAACCTATTTGTCATCCTCTCTGTCCAATAAAAAGCCTTACCGATGCGTACAGAGATACGATTGCTAGTAACAGACACCCCCCCCCCCCCCTTTTTTTTTTTTTTTTTTTTTGCTGATGAAAAATTGGAAAGAAAACAGAGAGAAAGGACTGACAAAAAGAAGAGAAAACATGAGAGAAAAGAAAAAAAAAGAAAGTTAAAGACAAGAAAGAAACAAGAGAGAGAGAGGAGAGAGAGAGAGAGAGAGAGAGAGAGAGAGAGAGAGATTCTAACAGTGAGTCACAGAGAGAGAGAGAGAGAGAGAGAGAGAGAGAGAGGAGAGAGAGAGAGAGAGAGAGAGAGAGTATGAAAGAAAAGAAAGAAAGGAACGAGTTGAAAGGAAGACAACTCTCTCTCTCTCTCTCTCTCTCTCTCTCTCTCTCTCTCTCTCTCTCTCCTCTCTCTCTTCCCCCCCTCCCTCCCTCTCTTTCTCCCCCCCCCTCTCTCTCTCTCCTTTTCCTCCTCCTCACTTTACTCTACCCTCTTTCCTCGTGCCCTATTCCTCGAACTCTACTCACCCTCTCTTCCACTGTCCCTCTGTCAACTTCATTCACCACTTTGGCTTCACAAGGGGAGAGAGAGGGGGGGGAGGAAAGAGAGGGAGGGAGGGGGGGGGGAAGAGAGAGAGAGAGAGAGAGAGAGAGAGAAGAGAGAGAGAGAGAGAGAGAGCCACGGAAAGAGATTCGACTGAAGAATGCATATAAACTGTTGTTGAAACAGTGTACCTCTTTGTGCTCTCTTGTAGCTTTTTGTGCATATTGTATTTCATTTATTGTGTTTTCTCTTGTTCATTTCATTCATATGCAACACACACCACTACATACAATCACACCCTCCCCCTCCACTCACTCTCCTTCTCCTCCCCATCCTCTTCTCTCTCTCTCACTCTCCACTCTTCCTCTGCTCTCTCTCTCTCTCTCTCTCTCTCTCTCTCTCTTCTCTCTCTCTCTCTCTCTCTCTCTTCCCCCCCCTCCCTCCCTCTCTTTTCTCCCCCCCCCCCTCTTTCTCTCCTTTTCTCCCCCTCCTCACTTTACTCTACCCTCTTTCCTCGTGCCCTATTCCTCGAACTCTACTCACCCTCTCTTCCACTGTCCCTCTGTCAACTTCATTCACCACTTTGGCTTTACAAGGGGAGTATTGTGCATGTTGATGTCAGCACTGGGTTTTTTTTGTTGTTTGTTTTGTTTTTGTCGCTGAGGAAGGCACATTGCCGAAAATGTCTTGTCCTGTTTTGTGTCATGCATTAAAACTGCGTTACTTCACACTTTGTTTTGTGTGCTCTTTTTTTTCTTTTTTCTTTTTTTAAATCCAGATAAGTCCACACAGTACAACACATTCGAATATAAAATAAAAAAGAACAAATCCAAACAAACGATAGATAAAGAGGAAATCAACATGCTAAACACAGCTACAATACCATTCTACATTTTTAAGGCACTGTAACAGCCTCTTTACGTGGTAGAGAGAGAGAGAGAGAGAGAGGAGAGAGAGAGAGAGAGAGAGAGAGAGAGAGAGCACATGAGACAAGCCTAGTGCATTATGCAATTTTACATATTTGTCTTTTTATATATATATATTATATAATATATTATATATATATATATATATTGTTAAAAGATAAGGTCTAAAACTATCTACAGCGCTGTTTCATGCAATGCAATCATCAGGATGTGGTGGGTCTGTGCTGCCGGTGTTTTATAACTGCTTGTGTTGTCTGTCATCACGTGCTGTCTGTGTTTTTCGTGTGTTTCTGGTTCTTGTTCACTGATAGGAATTTCCACTTGTGCCTGCAGTTGTTAACCATTTCTATCCTAGTATTTAAAGTTGCCAGTTGTGGTTTGCATAGTATTATGTACTTTTCTGTTGAGCATAGGTTACATCTTTTTGAAATGTTGTTGTATGGTGCTGCTCTTTCTATGATTTTCCAGGATATATTGTAGTCTATCTTTTTCTCTTTGAGCTTCCAGATGTATTTACTCAATTCTGTTTGGTTTTTGTATCTTTCTTTGTTAAATGACTGTTTGTGGTTAGCATATCTAGTTTTAAATTGGTTTTCAGTGATACCTATATATGTTTCTTCTGCGTTCTCTGATGTTACAGTGGCTTGGTACACAATGCTGTTGTAGAGGCATTTGTACTCAGAGGGCACTGTTCTTTCTTGATACAGTTGCAGGATTTCCTTTCATCACCCTCGTTTTTCTCTGTGCTGCTTTTCATTTTGTTGGTTGAATCAATGATGTTTTTAAGGTTGGGCATACATGAGTATGATAATTTGATGCTGTTTTTGTTGAATATCTTGGATAATTTGTGCTCTTTTGGGAATGATGATGTTAGGATTCTAAAGAATTCTTTCCCTATATTTGTTTTCACTCGTCCGTCATATGGGGGGTTGTACCATATGATCTTTCTTTTCCTGTTCTTCTTGTGTCTGCTCATGTCATTATCTGGATCGTATTGTAGTTTGTAGTTGTAGCCACTTTTGTGTAACGCTTCTTGGTATTCAGCTGCAGCGTTATTGAATGCTGTTTCGTTGCATGACAGGTTGGATAATCTTTTATTTATGCCTCTGGGTATTGTTTTTAGTATGGAAGGTGGATGGTTACTTTTGATATTTACATAGACAGGTGTATCATTTGGTTTTTTGTATGGTTTATATATGTGC
>JAFLJL010017886.1:1287-16287 GCA_018398815.1 Conus ventricosus | reverse complement strand
ATCATGATCTATGTGCACAGCTCACCACTCCTCTTGTTCCCAGCCGTCTGTCAGAATACATTGTCACAAGCATCATGATCTATGTGCACAGCTCACCACTCCTTTTTGCTTCCCAGCCGTCTGTCAGAATACATTGTCACAAGCTTCATGATCTATGTGCACGTTCACCGACTCCTCTTGCTTCCCAGCCGTCTGTCAGAAAACATTGTCACAAGCATCATGATCTATGTGCACAGCTCACCACTCCTCTTGCTTCACAGCGTCTGTCAGAATACATTGTCACAAGCATCATGATCTATGTGCACAGCTCACCACTCCTCTTGCTTCACAGCCGTCTGTCAGAATACATTGTCACAAGCATCATGATCTATGTGCACAGCTCACCACTCCTCTTGCTTCACAGCCGTCTGTCAGAATACATTGTCACAAGCATCATGATCTATGTGCACAGCTCACCACTCCTCTTGCTTCACCAGCCGTCTGTCAGAATACATTGTCACAAGCATCATGATCTATGTGCACAGTTCACGACTCCTCTTGCTTCCCCAGCCGTCTGTCAGAATACATTGTCACAAGCATCATGATCTATGTGCACAGCTCACCACTCCTCTTGCTTCACAGCCGTCTGTCAGAATAACATTGTCACAAGCATCATGATCTATGTGCACAGCTCACCACTCCTCTTGCTTCACAGCCGTCTGTCAGAATACATTGTCACAAGCATCATGATCTATGTGCACAGTCACCACTCCTCTTGCTTCACAGCCGTCTGTCAGAATACATTGTCACAAGCATCATGATCTATGTGCACAGCTCACCACTCCTCTTGCTTCACAGCCGTCTGTCAGAATACATTGTCACAAGCATCATGATCTATGTGCACAGCTCACCACTCCTCTTGCTTCACAGCCGTCTGTCAGAATACATTGTCACAAGCATCATGATCTATGTGCACAGTTCACGACTCCTCTTGCTTCACAGCCGTCTGTCAGAATACATTGTCACAAGCATCATGATCTATGTGCACAGTCACGACTCCTCTTGCTTCACAGGGCCCTCTGTCCCGAATACATTGTCACAAGCATCATGATCTATGTGCACAGCTCACGACTCCTTCTTGCTTCACAGCCGTCTGTCAGAATACATTGTCACAAGCATCATGATCTATGTGCACAGCTCACGACTCCTCTTGCTTCACAGCCGTCTGTCAGAATACATTGTCACAAGCATCATGATCTATGTGCCAGCTCACGACTCCTCTTGCTTCCCCAGCCGTCTGTCAGAATACATTGTCACAAGCATCTGATCTATGTGCACAGCTACCACTCCTCTTGCTTCACAGCCGTCTGTCAGAATACATTGTCACAAGCATCATGATCTATGTGCACAGCTCACCACTCCTCTTGCTTCACAGCCGTCTGTCAGAATACATTGTCACAAGCATCATGATCTATGTGCACAGCTCACGACTCCTCTTGCTTCACAGCCGTCTGTCAGAATACATTGTCACAAGCATCATGATCTATGGCACAGCTCACGACTCCTCTTGCTTCACCAGCCGTCTGTCAGAATACATTGTCACAGCATCATGATCTATGTGCACAGCTCACGACTCCTCTTGCTTCCACAGCCCCTCTGTCAGAATACATTGTCACAAGCATCATGATCTATGTGCAAAAAGCTCACGACTCCTCTTGCTTCCAGCCGTCTGTCAGAATACATTGTCACAAGCAAACATGATCTATGTGCACAGCTCACCACTCCTCTTGCTTCACAGCCGTCTGTGCAGAATACATTGTCACAAGCATCATGATCTATGTGCACAGTTCACGACTCCTCTTGCTTCACAGCCGTCTGTCAGAATACATTGTCACAAGCATCATGATCTATGTGCACAGTTCACCGACTCCTCTTGCTTCACAGCCGTCTGTCAGAATACATTGTCACAAGCAAACATGATCTATGTGCGCAGCTCACGACTCCTCTTGCTTCACAGCCGTCTGTCAGAATACATTGTCACAAGCATCATGATCTATGTGCGCAGCTCACCACTCCTCTTGCTTCCAGCCGTCTGTCAGAATACATTGTCACAAGCATCATGATCTATGTGCACAGCTCACCACTCCTCTTGCTTCACAGCCGTCTGTCAGAATACATTGTCCCCAAGCATCATGATCTATGTGCACAGCTCACCATCCTCTTGCTTCACAGCCGTCTGTCAGAATACATTGTCACAAGCATCATGATCTATGTGCACAGCTCACCACTCCTCTTGCTTCACAGCCGTCTGTCAGAATACATTGTCACAAGCATCATGATCTATGTGCACAGCTCACCACTCCTCTTGCTTCACAGCCGTCTGTCAGAAATACATTGTCACAAGCATCATGATCTATGTGCACAGCTCACCACTCCTCTTGCTTCCAGCCGTCTGTCAGAATACATTGTCACAAGCATCATGATCTAGTGCACAGTCACCACTCCTCTTGCTTCACAGCCGTCTGTCAGAATACATTGTCACAAGCATCATGATCTATGTGCACAGCTCACCACTCCTCTTGCTTCACAGCCGTCTGTCAGAATACATTGTCACAAGCATCATGATCTATGTGCACAGCTCACCACTCCTCTTGCTTCACAGCCGTCTGTCAGAATACATTGTCACAAGCATCATGATCTATGTGCACAGTCACCACTCCTCTTGCTTCACAGCCGTCTGTCAGAATACATTGTCACAAGCATCATGATCTATGTGCCACAGCTCACCACTCCTCTTGCTTCACAGCCGTCTGTCAGAATACATTGTCACAAGCATCATGATCTATGTGCACAGCTCACCACTCCTCTTGCTTCACAGCCGTCTGTCAGAATACATTGTCACAAGCATCATGATCTATGTGCCCCAGCTCACACTCCTCTTGCTTCACAGCCGTCTGTCAGAATACATTGTCACAAGCATCATGATCTATGTGCACAGCTCACCACTCCTCTTGCTTCACAGCCGTCTGTCAGAATACATTGTCACAAGCATCATGATCTATGTGCACAGCTCACCACTCCTCTTGCTTCCAGCCGTCTGTCAGAATACATTGTCACAAGCATCATGATCTATGTGCACAGCTCACCACTCCCTCTTGCTTCACCCGCCGTCTGTCAGAATACATTGTCACAAGCATCATGATCTATGTGCACAGTTCACCACTCCTCTTGCTTCACAGCCGTCTGTCAGAATACATTGTCACAAGCATCATGATCTATGTGCACAGTTCACCACTCCTCTTGCTTCACAGCCGTCTGTCAGAATACATTGTCACAAGCATCATGATCTATGTGCACAGCTCACCACTCCTCTTGCTTCACAGCCGTCTGTCAGAATACATTGTCAACAAGCATCATGATCTATGTGCACAGTTCACACTCCTCTTGCTTCACAGCCGTCTGTCAGAATACATTGTCACAAGCATCATGATCTATGTGCACAGTCACCACTCCTCTTGCTTCACAGCCGTCTGTCAGAATACATTGTCACAAGCATCATGATCTATGTCCACAGCTCACCACTCCCCTTGCTTCACAGCCGTCTGTCAGAATACATTGTCACAAGCATCATGATCTATGTGCACAGCTCACCACTCCTCTGCTTCACCAGCCGTCTGTCAGAATACATTGTCACAAGCATCATGATCTATGTGCACAGCTCACCACTCCTCTGCTTCACAGCCGTCTGTCAGAATACATTGTCACAAGCATCATGATCTATGTGCACAGCTTCACACTCCTCTTGCTTCACAGCCGTCTGTCAGAATACATTGTCACAAGCATCATGATCTATGTGCACAGCTCACCACTCCTCTTGCTTCCACAGCCGTCTGTCAGAATACATTGTCACAAGCATCATGATCTATGTGCCAGCTCACACTCCTCTTGCTTCCCAGCCGTCTGTCAGAAACATTGTCACAAGCATCATGATCTATGTGCACAGCTCACCATCCTCTTGCTTCACAGCCGTCTGTCAGAATACATTGACACAAGCATCATGATCTATGTGCACAGCTCACCACTCCTCTTGCTTCACAGCGTCTGTCAGAATACATTGTCACAAGCATCATGATCTATGTGCACAGCTCACCACTCCCCTTTCTTCACAGCCGTCTGTCAGAATACATTGTCACAAGCATCATGATCTATGTGCACAGCTCACGACTCCTCTTGCTTCACAGCCGTCTGTCAGAATACATTGTCACAAGCATCATGACTATGTGCACAGCTCACGACTCCTCTTGCTTCACAGCCGTCTGTCAGAATACATTGTCACAAGCATCATGATCTATGTGCACAGCTCACGACTCCTCTTGCTTCACCCGCCGTCTGTCAGAATACATTGTCACAAGCATCATGATCTATGTGCACAGCTCACGACTCCTCTTGCTCCCAGCCGTCTGTCAGAATACATAGTCACAAGCATCATGATCTATGTGCACAGCTCACACTTCCTCTTGCTTCACAGCCGTCTGTCAGAATACATTGTCACAAGCATCATGATCTATGTGCACAGTTCACCACTCCTCTTGCTTCACAGCCGTCTGTCAGAATACATTGTCACAAGCATCATGATCTATGTGCACAGTTCACGACTCCTCTTTTCTTCAAAAGCCGTCTGTCAGAATACATTGTCACAAGCATCATGATCTATGTGCACAGCTCACGACTCCTCTTGCTTCACAGCCGTCTGTCAGAATACATTGTCACAAGCATCATGATCTATGTGCGCAGCTCACACTCCTCTTGCTTCACAGCCGTCTGTCAGAATACATTGTCACAAGCATCATGATCTATGTGCACAGCTCACCACTCCTCTTGCTTCACAGCCGTCTGTCAGAATACATTGTCACAAGCATCATGATCTATGTGCACAGCTCACCACTCCTCTTGCTTCACAGCCGTCTGTCAGAATACATTGTCACAAGCATCATGATCTATGTGCACAGCTCACCACTCCTCTTGCTTCACAGCCGTCTGTCAGAATACATTGTCACAAGCATCATGATCTATGTGCACAGCTCACCACTCCTCTTGCTTCCAGGCCGTCTGTCAGAATACATTGTCACAAGCATCATGATCTATGTGCACAGCTCACCACTCCTCTTGCTTCCAGCCGTCTGTCAGAATACATTGTCACAAGCATCATGATCTATGTGCACAGCTCACCACTCCTCTTGCTTCACAGCCGTCTGTCAGAATACATTGTCACAAGCATCATGATCTTTTGTGCACAGCTCACCACTCCTCTTGCTTCACAGCCGTCTGTCAGAATACATTGTCACAAGCATCATGATCTATGTGCACAGCTCACCACTCCTCTTGCTTCACAGCCGTCTGTCAGAATACATTGTCACAAGCATCATGATCTATGTGCACAGCTCACCACTCCTCTTGCTTCACAGCCGTCTGTCAGAATACATTGTCACAAGCATCATGACTATGTCACAGCTCACCACTCCTCTTGCTTCACAGCCGTCTGTCAGAATACATTGTCACAGCATCATGATCTATGTGCACAGCTCACCACTCCTCTTGCTTCACAGCCGTCTGTCAGAATACATTGTCACAAGCATCATGATCTATGTGCACAGCTCACCACTCCTCTTGCTTCACAGCCGTCTGTCAGAATACATTGTCACAACTCATGACTATGTGCACAGCTCACCACTCCTCTTGCTTCACAGCCGTCTGTCAGAATACATTGTCACAAGCATCATGATCTATGTGCACAGCTCACCCCTCCTCTTGCTTCCAGCCGTCTGTCAGAATACATTGTCACAGATCATGATCTAGTGCACAGCCCCACTCCTCTTGCTTCCAAACCGTCTGTCAGAATACATTGTCCAAGCTTGATCTATGTGCACAGTTTACCATCCCTTTTCTTCACAGCCTCGTCAGAATCATTGCAAAGATCATGATCATGTGCACAGTTTACCCCTCCTCTTTTCTTCCAGCCCTCTGTCCAAAAAAAAATTGTCCAACATCATGATCTTGTGCACGTCACCCCTCCTCTTGTTCACGCTTGTAAATACAATTTACAAAACTCGATCTATGGCACAGTTTAATCCTCTTGCTTCACGCTCTGTCGAATACATTGTCACAAGCATATGATCTATGTGCACAGTTTACACTCCTCTTGCTTCACAGCCGGCTGTCAGAATACATTTTCACAAGATTGTCTATGTCCCCAGTCACCCCTCTCTTGCTTCAACCCCTTTTCAGAATACATTGCACAAAATCATGACAGTGCACGCTCACCCCTCCCCTTGCTTCACAGCGTCTGTCGAATACATTGGGCAAAGCATCATATCTATTGAAGCTCACACCCTTTGCTTCACAGCCGTCTGTCAGAATACATTGCAAAGTCTGATTTGTGCACAGCCACCCCCCTCTTTTTCCGGTTGTCCAAACATTGTCACAAGCATATGATTATGTGCACGTCCCACTCCCCTTGCTTCCCCCCGTCTGTCCCGAAAACATTGTCACAAGCATCATGATCTATGTCACAGCTCAACTCCTTGCTTCCCAGCCGTTGTCAGAAAACATTTTCACAAGCATCTGATTATTGCAAGCTCCCATCCCTTTCTTCCAGCCGTTGTCAGAAACATTGCCAACTCATGATCTTTTTGCACGTCACCCCCTCTTTTTCAACCGTCTGTCAGAATACATTGCACAGCATCATGATTTTGTGCCCCGCCCCACCCCTCCTCTGCTTCCGGTCTTCAGAATACTTGCACAAACATCAGATCTTGTGACAGCTCACCACCCTTTGCTTCAAGCCCTCGTCGAATACATTGGCAACTCATGACTATGTGCACAGTTTCCCCCTCCTCTTTCTTCACAGCCCTCTGTCAGAATACTTTCACAAGCATCTGATCTATGTGCACAGTTTTACCCTCCCCTTGCTTCACAGGTCTGTAGAATAATTGTCACAAGCATATGACTATGTGCACGCTCCACCCTTTGTTCCCGCCCCTGTCAGGGAAACATTGTCACAAACTCAGATCTATGTGACAGTCCCCCCCTCTTGTTCACGCCCTCTGTCAAAAACATTGTCACAAGCACGATTTTGACAGTCACCCTCCTCTTGTTTACAGCCCTCTTTCGAACATTTTTACAAGCCCTCTGATTTTTGACAGCTCCCACCTCTTGCTTCAAGCCCCCTGTCGAATACATTGTCAAAAATATGTTTGTGCACGTCACCACCCCCTGTTCCAGCCCTCTTCGAAAACATTGTCACAAGATCATGACAGTGAAGTAAATCCTTTCTTCCCAGCCGCTTTCAGAAAACATTGTCACAAGCATCATGACTATGTGACAGTCCCACCCTCCTCTTGTTCACACGTCTGCAGAAAACCCTTTCACAACTCATGTCTGTGCACAGCCCCCACTCCTCTGCTTCCACGTCTGTAGAATAATTGTCCCAAACATCATGATCTTTTGCAAGTCCCAATCCCCTTGCTTTTTCCGCGTCTGTCAGAAAACTTGTCACAACTCATGATCTAGTGCACAGTCACCATCCTCTTTTTCCGCCGTCTGTCAGAAATACTTTTCACAAAACATATGATCATGTCACAGTACCACTCCCCCTTTGCTTCACGCCGTCGTCAGAATACATTGTCACAAGCTATTCTATTGCCAGTCCCACTCTTTGCTCACAGCGTCGCAAGAATACATTTTCCAGCATCAGATCTATGGACATCACATCCTCTTGCTTCACCCGTTGCAATACATTTTTACAACTAGATCATGTGCACAGTCAAACCCCCCTCTTGCTTCACAGCCCTCGTAGAATACATTTTCACAAAGTCTGTCTATGTGCCAGTCACCCACCTTTGGCTTCCGCGTCTGTCCCGTAATTGTCACAAAGCATCATGATCTATTCCAGTTTTACGATCCTCTTGCTTCACAGCCCTCTTCAGAAACATTGTCACAAGATCTGATCTTTTGGGACAGTCACACTCCTTCCCTTTACGCCGTCTGTCAGAAAAATTTTCAAAGTCATGACTATGGAAATCCCACCCCTTGCTTTTACAGCCTCTGTCAGAAACTTGTCCAAGCATCATGATCTATGTGCCGTTTACATCCCTTGCTTCACAGCCCTCTGTCAGAATACATTGCCAAGATCATGATTTTGTCAAGTTACCTCCCCTTGCTTACAGCCCTCTGTCAATAATTGGGCCAAGCATCATGATCATTGCACAGTCACCACTCCTCTTGTCACAGCCCTTGTCGAAAAACATTGTCCAAGCCCTCATGATCTATGTGCACAGTTCACGATCCCCTTGTTCACGCCGTCGTAGAAAAAATTGACAACCTCAGATTAGTGCAAGTTCAGACTCCCTTGCTTTTACACCCTCTGTCAGAAAACTTTGGGCCAAGCATCATGATCTAGTGCACAGTTCACCTCCTCTTGCTTCACAGCCCTCTTCGTACATTGTCACAAGCATCATGACTATGTGACGCTCACCCCTCTCTTGCTTCACAGCCTCTTCAGAATACATTGTCCAAAAACTCAGATCTATTTTCACAGTCCACTCCTTGCTTCACAGCCCTCTGTCAGAATACATGCACAAAAATCATGATCTTGTGCACATTTACCCTCCTCTTGCTTCCAGCCTCTGTCAGAATACATTGTCAAAGCATCATGATCTTTGTGCAAAAATTCACAAATCCCCCTTTCTTTACAGCGCGCAGAAAACATTGTCACAAGCATCAGACTATGTGCACAGCCCCCCAAAACCCCTTTTCTTCACAGCCCTCTGCCGAAACTTGCACACAATGATTTGTGCAAGTCCCATCCCTTGCTTCACAGCCGTCTGTCAGAATACATTGTCAAAGCTCATGTTTTGTGCACAGTCACCCCTCCTCTTGCTTCACAGCCGTCTGTCAGAATACATGTAAAGCATTGACTAGGCACAGTTACCATCCCCTTTTCTTTACAGCCCTCGCGAATACATTGTCCAAGCTCATGATTATGTGCACAGTTTACACTCCCCTTTTCTTACAGCCGTCTGTAAATCATTGTCACAGCATATGATTATGTCCAGTTCACGACTCCTCTTGTTTTCCCGCCGTCCGGGGTACATTTTCACAAGCTCATTCTAGGCACAGCCCCCACTCCTCTTGCTTCACGCCCTTGTCGAATCATTGTCACAAGATCATGATCATGTCACGCACCCCCCTCCTCTTGTTCACAGCCGTCTGTCAGATACATTTTTCACAAGATCATGATCTATGGCACAGTCACCATCCCCTTGCTTTAAGCCCTCTGTCAGAATAATGCACAGCTCATGATCTATGTTCACAGTTTACCACCCCCTTGCTTCACAGCCCTCTGTCAGAAAATTGTCCAGCATCATGATCATGTACAGTTCCGACTCCTCTTGCTTCACGCCCTCTGTCAGAATCATTGCACAAGCATCAGTTTTATGTCACGTTCACGACTCCTCTTTTCTTCACGCCGTCGTAGAATACATTGTCCAAGCATCATGATTTGTCACAGTTACGACCCTTTGCTTTACAGCCGTCTGTCGAATACATTGTCACAAGGCATCATGATCTATGTGCCACAGTCACCACTCCTCTTGCTTCACAGCCGCCCGTCAGAATACATTGTCACAAGCATCATGATCTATGTGCCAGTTCACGACTCCTCTTGCTTCACAGCCGTCTGTCAGAATACATTGTCACAAGCATCATGATCTATGTGCCAGCTCCCCCGACTCCTCTTGCTTCACAGCCGTCTGTCAGAATACATTGTCCAAGCATCATGATCTATGTGCACAGCTCACCACTCCTCTTGCTTCACAGCGTCTGTCAGAATACATTGTCACAAGCATCATGATCTATGTGCACAGCTCACCACTCCTCTTGCTTCACAGCCTTTCTGTCAGAATACATTGTCACAAGCATCATGATCTATGTGCACAGTTTCACCATCCTCTTGCTTCACAGCCGTCTGTCAGAATACATTGTCACAAGCATCATGACTATGTGCACATTTTCACACTCCTCTTGCTTCACAGCCGTCTGTCAGAATACATTGTCACAAGCATCATGATCTATGTGCACAGTTCACGACTCCTCTTGCTTCACACCCGTCTGTCAGAATACATTGTCACAAGCATCAGATCTTTGCACAGTTCACGACTCCTCTTGCTTCACAGCCGTCTGTCAGAATACATTGTCACAAGCATCATGATCTATGTCCCACAGTCCCCACTCCTCTTGCTTCACAGCCGTCTGTCGAATACATTTTTACAAGCATCAGATCTATGTGCACATTCCCCACTCCTCTTGCTTCACAGCCGTCGTCGAATACATTGAACAAGCATCATGAATCTATGTGCACAGTCACACTCCTCTTGCTTCACAGCCGTCTGTCAAATACATTGTCCAAGCATCATGATCTATGTGCACAGTCCCCACCCCTCTTGTTTTCACGCCGTCTGTCAGAATACATTGTCACAAGCATCATGATCTATGTGCACAGTTCACGACTCCTTTTGCTTCACAGCCGTTCTGTCAGAATACATTGTCACAAGCACATGATCTATGTGCACAGTCCCCCACTCCTCTTGCTTAAACAGCCGTCTGTCAGAATACATTTTTACAAGCATCATGATCTATGTGCACAGTTCACACTCCTCTTGCTAACACCGTCTGTCAGAATACATTGTACAAGCATCAATGATCTATGTGCACAGTTCACCACTCCTCTTGCTTCACAGCCGCTGTCAGAATACATTGTCACAAGCATCATGATCTATGTGCACAGTTCACACTCCTCTTGTTTCACAGCCGTCTGTCAGAATACATGTCACAAGCATCATGATCTATTTGCACAGTTCACGACTCCTCTTGTTTCACAGCCGTCTGTCAGAATACATTGTCACAAGCATCATGATCTATGTGCACAGTTCAACGACCCCCTTTTGCTTCACAGCCGTCTGTCAGAATACATTGTCACAAGCTCATGATCTATGTGCACAGTTCACGACTCCTCTTGCTTCACAGCCGTCTGTCAGAAACATTGTACAAGCATCATAAATCTATGTGCACAGTCCCCACTCCTTTCCCTTCACAGCCGCCCTGTCAGAATACATTGTACAAGCATCATATCTATGTGCACAGTTCACACCCTCTTGCTTCACAGCCGTCTGTCAGAATACATTGTCACAAGCATCATGATCTATGTGCACAGTTCACACTCCTCTTGCTTCACAGCCGTCTGTCAGAATACATTGTCACAAGCATCATGATCTAATGTGCACAGTTCACGACTCCTCTGCTTCAAAAGCCGTCGGGTCAAATACATTGTCACAAGCATCATGATCTATGTGCACAGTCCCCACCCCTCTTGCTTCACAGCCGTCTGTCAGAATACATTGTCACAAGCATCATGATCTATGTGCACAGCTCACCACTCCTCTTGCTTACAGCCGTCTGTCAGAATACATTGTTACAAGCATCATGATCTATGTGCACAGTTCACACTCCTCTTGCTTCACAGCCGTCTGTCAGAATACATTGTCACAAGCATCATGATCTATGTGCACAGTCACCACTCCTCTTGCTTCACAGCCGTCTGTCAGAATACATTGTCACAAGCATCATGATCATGGCACAGTTCACGACTCCTCTTGCTTCACAGCGTCTGTCAGAATACATTGTCACAAGCATCATGATCTATGTGCACAGTCACACTCCTCTTGCTTCACAGCCGTCTGTCAGAATACATTGTCACAAGCATCATGATCTAAGTGCACAGCTCACCACTCCTCTTGCTTCACAGCCGTCTGTCAGAATACATTGTCACAAGCATCATGATCTAGTGCACAGCTCACCACTCCCTTTGCTTCACAGCCGTCTGTCAGAATACATTGTCACAAGCATCATGATCTATGTGCACAGCTCACCACTCCTCTTGCTTCACAGCCGTCTGTCAGAATACATTGTCACAAGCATCATGATCTATGTGCACAGCTCACCACTCCTCTTGCTTCCAGCCGTCTGTCAGAATACATTGTCACAAGCATCATGATCTATGTGCACAGCTCACCACTCCTCTTGCTTCCCAGCCGTCTGTCAGAATACATTGTCACAAGCATCATGATCTATGTGCACAGCTCACCACTCCTCTTGCTTCCCAGCCGTCTGTCAGAATACATTGTCACAAGCATCATGATCTATGTGCACAGCTCACCACTCCTCTTGTTTCCCACAGCCGTCTGTCAGAATACATTGTCACAAGCATCATGATCTATGTGCACAGCTCACCACTCCTCTTGCTTCACAGCCGTCTGTCAGAATACATTGTCACAAGCATCATGTCTATGTGCACAGCTCACCACTCCTCTTGCTTCACAGCCGTCTGTCAGAATACATTGTCACAAGCATCATGATCTATGTGCACAGCTCACC
Source organism: Conus ventricosus (assembly GCA_018398815.1). Taxonomy (NCBI): domain Eukaryota; kingdom Metazoa; phylum Mollusca; class Gastropoda; order Neogastropoda; family Conidae; genus Conus; species Conus ventricosus. Next base: position 3,819 of record JAFLJL010017886.1, on the reverse strand, counting down.
ACTCCTCTTGCTTCACAGCCGTCTGTCAGAATACATTGTCACAAGCATCATGATCTATGTGCACAGCTCACCACTCCTCTTGCTTCACGCCGTCTGTCAGAATACATTGTCACAAGCATCATGATCTATGTGCACAGCTCACCACTCCTCTTGCTTCACAGCCGTCTGTCAGAATACATTGTCACAAGCATCATGATCTATGTGCACAGCTCACCACTCCTCTTGCTTCACAGCCGTCTGTCAGAATACATTGTCACAAGCATCATGATCTATGTGCACAGCTCACCACTCCTCTTGCTTCACAGCCGTCTGTCAGAATACATTGTCACAAGCATCATGATCTATGTGCACAGCTCACCACTCCTCTTGCTTCACAGCCGTCTGTCAGAATACATTGTCACAAGCATCATGATCTATGTGCACAGCTCACCACTCCATGTCCAGGTCTGTCGAATACTTTGTCACAAGCTCATGATCTATGTGACAGCCACCATCTCTTGCTTCAAGCCGTCTGTCGAATACATTGTCACAAGCATCATGATCTATGTGCACAGCTCACCACTCCTCTTGCTTCACAGCCGTCTGTCAGAATACATTGTCACAAGCATCATGATCTATGTGCACAGCTCACCACTCCTCTTGCTTCACAGCCGTCTGTCAGAATACATTGTCACAAGCATCATGATCTATGTGCACAGCTCACCACTCCTCTTGCTTCACAGCCGTCTGTCAGAATACATTGTCACAAGCATCATGATCTATGTGCACAGCTCACCACTCCTCTTGCTTCACAGCCGTCTGTCAGAATACATTGTCACAAGCATCATGATCTATGTGCACAGCTCACCACTCCTCTTGCTTCCTAGCCGTCTGTCAGAATACATTGTCACAAGCATCATGATCTATGTGCACAGCTCACCACTCCTCTTGCTTCCCAGCCGTCTGTCAGAATACATTGTCACAAGCATCATGATCTATGTGCACAGCTCACCACTCCTCTTGCTTCCCAGCCGTCTGTCAGAATACATTGTCACAAGCATCATGATCTATGTGCACAGCTCACCACTCCTCTTGCTTCACAGCCGTCTGTCAGAATACATTGTCACAAGCATCATGATCTATGTGCACAGCTCACCACTCCTCTTGCTTCCCAGCCGTTTGTCAGAATACATTGTCACAAGCATCATGATCTATGTGCACAGCTCACCACTCCTCTTGCTTCACAGCCGTCTGTCAGAATACATTGTCACAAGCATCATGATCTATGTGCACAGCTCACCACTCCTCTTGCTTCACAGCCGTCTGTCAGAATACTGCCAACAGAGCTAAAAGAAAATAATAAAAAAAAAGACCTGTTGTGTCTTGTTAAAACAATCAGTATGAATGTTTCATAACAATCTACTTTCTGTTCTCAATTCTTTAATGCTGAGGTTCAAGCCATTGTTCGATGCTGTGCTGAGCTGCTGAGCTGGGATAAACCTGTTATGTATGTTGGGGGGGGGGGGGGGGGTCGTTGGTTTGCTTGCTTTTTAGAAGAAGAAAAAAAAGGAAGGTGTCAGCATTTAAACACCCATTTTGTTTACTGGTAAACGGGTCGATGTTGCATATACGAAGCATCAGACACTGGTTAGAACAGGTGCACGTGAATTAAAACAGAATACTGCTCCGAGTGTAGACAATCTTTATTTCTGGATTTTTACATGCCTTGGAAAGAAGTCTTGGGTGTCGGGTATTCGTACATTTTGTTTTGTTTTGTGTGGCTGAATCCCTGTGTGAAAATCTAAACGGTTTCCTAAAAGAACAAAGACGGATATTAGTAGATAATAATATATAGTAAGGCTGGAACGGTCTCCTACGGAACAGCAACAGAATTTGCTTAGAGTATGTCAACCGTCTACAGATTGTGTTAAGTATATTTAGCTTGGTAGAGGCAGGAACAGGAAATGTATCTGGTAAGATTTGTTATTTGAGTGGCGGATTTCACAATGCGAATGTTGCAGAACGAGTCAGTGTGCTTCGTCCTTTATTTCAGAATGGATTAAAAGTTAAACAGCACATTGCCTACCTACCCCCCCCCCTCCACCCCCACCCCCCCACCCCACCCCCACCCCCCCACCCTCTTTCCCCCCAGCTTGCGTAGATTTACGATAAGTAAACATGCCAGGAATAGTCAATGAAAATCCGAGTTCATTTGGTTTTGCTGTGCTTATGGCTGGTCCAAATGACGAATAAACATTCAGTAATGTGTGTTTGCTTTTGCTGGTACATTTCAAACAGGCATACCAAGTATAAAATCTCAGCTGAAAAAAAAAAAAAAAGATAATCAGATCGATGTTACGAGCTTCATTTGAATCTCTGTCAGTGTATTGATCGTCTGGCTCTTTTGGGTCAAAGCGAATCTATGTGAACACCCTCTTTCAGTTGTGTGTTTGTGTGTGTGTGTGTGTGTGTGTGTGTGTGTATGCGCATACGCGCGCAAGTGTGTGTGTGTGTGTGTGTGTGTGTGTGTGCGTTCGTGCGTGCGTGCGTGCG
>JAFLJL010017885.1:5000-7500 GCA_018398815.1 Conus ventricosus | reverse complement strand
TTGCAGGGGAAGCTGTTCAGCGTGAGGCCCACGGTCATTCCGCCGACCTTGCAGGGGAAGCTGTTCAGCGTGAGGCCCACGGTCATCCGCAGACCTTGCAGGGGAAGCTGTTCAGCGTGAGGCCCACGGTCATCCGCAGACCTTGCAGGGGAAGCTGTTCAGCGTGAGGCCCACGGTCATCCGCCGACCTTGCAGGGGAAGCTGTTCAGCGTGAGGCCCACGGTCATCCGCCGACCTTGCAGGGGAAGCTGTTCAGCGTGAGGCCCACGGTCATCCGCAGACCTTGCAGGGGAAGCTGTTCAGCGTGAGGCCCACGGTCATCCGCAGACCTTGCAGGGGAACCTGTTCAGCGAGGCTGGGCTCTGTTTCCTCCTGTGTCCCTTCGCCTGACTGACAGTCACTGCCTTCAGCTCTGAAGCCCTAAAGGCAAAAGTGTCTCCAGCTGGGCCTGTCGTGTTCAGGATGTTTCCAAGTGCTCCTGTGTCCCTTTGCCTGACTGACAGTCACTGCCTTCACCTCTGAAGTCTTGGTGCCCTAAAGGCTTCTTTTGGACCTCAACCGGACTGGGCCACATCTGGCGTCTCAAGGCTTCAAAGGAGGGGCAGAACTGTAAGATATGGGTGGGAGTTTGGGAGTCAGTGCCACAAGGGCACTGGTCAGTCTGAGAGAGTTTGAGATGTGAGAGATGGGGAGAGGAGCTGGGAATGTTTCCACCTCCTGTTCTTTTCCGGTAGTGCTTCTCCAGTCGCTGTGGTTGGGCCTTTTTGAGGCTGGAGGCCCGGCGCTGTCCCGCTTGGAGAACCACGGGACGAGTACTATGCCGTCGAATATCAGTCTGCATAGCCATAATGGGTGAGATGCGTAGTGTCTGGTCTTCTCCTGTGCTTGTGACTCTGCAGGAGGTCTGCCCGCTGGCCTCAGCCGACACATTCCGACTTCAGAGCAGCTCATTCATGGTGCAGCTCTGGAGGTGTCCTTCAGCGTGTTTTTGTACCTCACGAGAGGGCGATCTAGGTGGCACTGCACCTGCTTCACCTGACGTTACAGGAGCAGTTTGGGGAACCGGTTGTCGTCCATGAGGATGACACGTCCCGCCCAACGTGACTGACTGTTCATGAGTAGAGACTAGGTTCTGTGAAGTCCGTACTTTAACACAAGTTGAAAGTTGGCCACTCTGTCATGCCTCCCTCCCCTTCACGTTGCAGATCTGAAGCAAGAAACGTTGGTGGGCACGTTCCAGCTTTTGGACGTGTCGTGGGAAGGTAGTCCTGGTCTCGCAGCTATGGAGTAAAGCACCCAGGACCACTGCTCTGCGCACGGCAGTTTTGGTGGAGAGTCTACTGCCGTGATTTTTCGAACACTTTCTTTGTAGTTATGCTTAAAGCAGCGCTGGTATTTATAATAGCGAATGTCGTCTTTGTGTCCAGAGGTTCTTTGCTGTTCACGGTACTGCCAAGACAGCAGAGGTAGTTCACGGTCCTGATCTTCGTGTCGTTGATGCCAACAGGTGGTGGACGTGGGACTCTGGCAGTCTGTGATGATAGCATGGCTTTAGTCTTGCTGAGAGACGAAGGGTGAGGCTAAGACGTCTGCAGGCCGATACGAAGCGGTCTGCCGTGCACTGGATGTTCTCATGGAACAGTGCGGTTTGTGCACATGTCGTCTGCAAAGAGGATCTCGCGCAGAATGGCCTCAGGCACTTTTGTTCTGGACTGAAGACGCCGCAGGTTGAAAAGCTTTGCATTCGTGCGAAAATGGATGTACCCCCACCCCTTCCCTTCCCCACCTGCCGAAGTCTTCAATGACATGTCTAAGTATTGTTGCAAACAAGGTGGAAAAGAGCATTTTGGGAACCCGTTCTCGTCCATGAGGATGATATGTCCCGCCCAACGTGACTGGCTGTTGATGAGTAGAGACTTGAGTAGAAACAGATTAGTTTCATTCCCCGCCTTGTTTCACTGGGATTAGGTTTCATACATCCCCATGTCCTGTTCCTTTACCCACATGTCCCCTTGAAAAGAGGAGATGAGTGCGATGAACTTCTTGGCACACCCAAAACTTGAGCAGGATCTTCCCCAAACCATCGCGAGTCACAGTGTCAAATGCCTCCCTTAAATCAAAAATACCTTGTGGAGTTCTTAAATCTGCTCTCGACTCATCTTTAGCATACGACGAATAGCAAACACTTCTGGGAGGTGTGCCCGCGTGCTGAGATACCGTAACAATGGTGTTAGTGATGTGGGTGATGAGTCTGATCCCACGATCATCGTTACAAGATATACCGCCATTCCTCTTGTAGACAGGCACGACTGAGGCGTTCTTTAGAACCTGCGGTATCTCACGACTCTCCCGAATGATGAAGAAGGATGTCAGTCTTTCCACGAGTTCTCCATTCATGTCAATGCCCACAAGATGCCATGGGCTCCGGGTGCTCGTCCCCTGTGGTGTACTTCAGCATGTAATCATCGTGAGGCTTCACTGGCCTGTGTCAAGGCAACAA
>JAFLJL010017884.1:23921-34491 GCA_018398815.1 Conus ventricosus | reverse complement strand
TGACCAACACAGCAGGTGCCTACATCTCTCAGGCCTGGCTGATGCACGGATGTACAGTGAAAGGCAGCCAAGAGTATACACCTGTCATATAGTCGCTGACCAGAATACAACTCCACAGCATCTCTTTCAACGTCCTCCTTCTCACTGAACAACAACAACATCACATTCTGCGGCCCCTTGTGCCATGCTACTGTGGAGTCATCAGTTTTTGAGTCCCTCTTTACATCCAGCCCTTGGGTGTGTTTGTCACAATCATTGATGTCACTGAGCTGATACAGTCACTAGATGGATATGGCTGAATCCTCAACAGGGAGACAGTCACGCTATTCGGTATGCATTTATCACAGACATTAAAGAGGTGGGGGGCTGGGGGTGGGGAGGTAGACGGTGGTGTTTTGCATTATTTGGATCAAACCTGGTACCACTTAACGCCATCAAAGTGACTCAGCTGCACTGCAGTGTCTGCTCTGGTCACCACAGTGACTCAGCTGTATTGCAGTGTCCACTCTGGTCACCACAGTGACTCAGCTGTATTGCAGTGTCCACTCTGGTCACCACAGTGACTCAGCTGCACTGCAGTGTCTGCTCTGGTCACCACAGTGACTCAGCTGTATTGCAGTGTCCACTCTGGTCACCACAGTGACTCAGCTGCACTGCAGTGTCTGCTCTGGTCACCACAGTGACTCAGCTGCACTGCAGTGTCTGCTCTGGTCACCACAGTGACTCAGCTGCACTGCAGTGTCTGCTCTGGTCACCACAGTGACTCAGCTGCACTGCAGTGTCTATTCTGGTCACCAAAGTGACTCAGCTGTATTGCAGCGTCTGCTCTGGTCACCACAGTGACTCAGCTGTACTGCAGTGTCTATTCTGGTCACCACCGTGACTCAGCTGTACTGCAGTGTCTATTCTGGTCACCACAGTGACTCAGCTGTATTGCAGCGTCTGCTCTGGTCACCACAGTGACTCAGCTGCACTGTAGTGTCTGCTCTGGTCACCACAGTGACTCAGCTGTACTGCAGTGTCTACTCTGGTCACCAAAGTGACTCAGCTGTACTGCAGTGTCTACTCTGGTCACCACAGTGACTCAGCTGTACTGCAGTGTCTACTCTGGCGAGTTGCCTTGAACAACTTGACACTGACTGCTCACTGTGGACCGCCAGTGCTGGCCTGCGATGGCATAAACCTGGGTGTCACTGTGTATGGGACACCTGCAATAAATGACATGGGACTACCTGGGTGTCACTGTGTATGGGACACCTGCAATAAATGACATGGGACCACCTGGGTGTCACTGTGTATGGGACACCTGCAATAAATGACATGGGACTACCTGGGTGTCACTGTGTATGGGACTCCTGCAATAAATGACATGGGACTACCTGGGTGTCATTGTGTATGGGACACCTGCAATAAATGACATGGGACTACCTGGGTGTCACTGTGTATGGGACACCTGCAATAAATGACATGGGACTACCTGGGTGTCACTGTGTATGGGACTCCTGCAATAAATGACATGGACTACCTGGGTGTCACTGTGTATGGGACACCTGCAATAAATGACATGGGACTACCTGGGTGTCACTGTGTATGGGACACCTGCAATAAATGACATGGGACTACCTGGGTGTCACTGTGTATGGGACTCCTGCAATAAATGACATGGGACTACCTGGGTGTCACTGTGTATGGGACACCTGCAATAAATGACATGGGACTACCTGGGTGTCACTGTGTATGGGACACCTGCAATAAATGACATGGGACCACCTGGTGTCACTGTGTATGGACACCTGCAATAAATGACATGGGACTACCTGGGTGTCACTGTGTATGGGACTCCTGCAATAAATGACATGGGACTACCTGGGTGTCACTGTGTATGGGACACCTGCAGTAAATGACATGGGACTACCTGGGTGTCACTGTGTATGGGACACCTGCAATAAATGACATGGACCACCTGGGTGTCATTGTGTATGGGACTCCTGCAATAAATGACATGGGACCACCTGGGTGTCATTGTGTATGGGACACCTGCAATAAATGACATGGACCACCTGGTGTCACTGTGTATGGGACACCTGCAATAAATGACATGGGACCACCTGGGTGTCATTGTGTATGGGACTCCTGCAATAAATGACATGGGACCACCTGGGTGTCATTGTGTATGGGACACCTGCAATAAATGACATGGGACCACCTGGGTGTCATTGTGAATGGGACTCCTGCAATAAATGACATGGGACCACCTGGGTGTCATTGTGTATGGGACTCCTGCAATAAATGACATGGGACCACCTGGTGTCATTGTGTATGGGACTCCTGCAATAAATGACATGGACCACCTGGGTGTCATTGTGTATGGACACCTGCAATAAATGACATGGGACTACCTGGTGTCATTGTGTATGGGACCCCTGCAATAAATGACATGGGACTACCTGGGTGTCATTGTGTATGGGACACCTGCAATAAATGACATGGGACTAATGCCTCTGAGATGGTGCGGAAGATGAAACTGCAAACACACAAAAACAAAAAAAGGACCATTCAATTTAAACTCCATCGCTATGAGAACTTCACCAGGAATAAAAGTCGCCAAGAAGAGCACAAGATTCTAAGAAGAGGTCTTCCAGCTGAGGGTCAGGGGTCAGGAGACGTCGCAGCTCCCAGCGCAGGAGCAGGTGAGCCTCCTGCAGCAGGTGCAGATAAGAGGCAGGACCGGATTCCTGGATACGACCGCCAAACGACACCTGCATGGGACAGTCTCTGTCGTTTGAACCTCTCCATGTATGTCATCTGTAATTAAGCTTGATGAGTATGAATATTTCATTATCTCAATGAGAGGAGGGTTAAAAATCATACACAACAACAGCGTAGGAAACCAACGATCCTTTCATGCATGTACTTCATCATACAACAAGATATGACACTGCTCTCAAGTATCCACTGGAAATTGGGATTTGCATTAACTGAGACCATTCTCAGTTGGATGAAAATGCCTTGCCAGAATCAGACTTTAATGTTTCACACAACTGTTTGTCTGGTCAAAATGACTCAGATATAAGACTATAATGTTTCCAGATAAGTATCACCATAAGGAAAAAAGGATTAAAAAAAAGTTTCCAACTGTTAAGTTACACATAACTGACAAGAAAATTACAACAACAACAACAACAAAAACTACACACAATCGATAAAGAACTTTTTTTTTTAATTCAGATCTTCCACAAACCAGCACACAATTTGTTGTCTAGCTTTACAAATCAATGAAATCTAAACAAAATGTTACATCAGTTTGGCATCCAGCTTATTTACACATACACACACATTGTTTATTCACTGTTTTATAATGCAAAACAAGGTCTTTTTGACTATCATAGAACCAGTTAAAATCAAGTTTACTCACACTCTAGTTTGCTCACAGACCAAGACACGAGCATGCAAAGTTACACACATGCACACAAACTCGCACGTTCACACACACACACACACACACACACACACACACACTCTTACACACACATACACACACACACTAACACACACACACACACACACGCACACACACACACATGTTTGTACGTTTTCCCCTTGTACCCATCACTAAACTTTACACAGTTGTGATAATATTGGACGTCTGAGTTCATCAGTAATGTTTTACCTTTTTCTCTTGACGTTGAATTTATAATTGAAAAACATTCTTTCAAATCTAAAGGAATGTTAAGTGGTATTGCGTAATTGACATTTTGAGCTGCTTTTCTTGCTAGTTGATCTACGCGCTCGTTGGGTACAATACCACAATGAGAGGGGATCCAACAAAAAGTAACAGTAATGCCTTTCAAGGATAAAAGATGAATGAGATGATGAATTTCTAATACCATATCAAGACGAATTGAAGGACATGCAGACTTAATCGAGTGGATTGCTGCTTTCGAATCAACACCTATCATAATTTGGGAATTATTTATTGGAAAATTTAGGATGAAATCTAACGACTTAAGTATAGCAACTAATTCGGCACTAAATATCGATAACTGTCTACCAAGATAGAAGAGCTTTTCTATTTTGAAACTAGGGATTATGAAGGCTGCTCCCGTGTTATCATTTTCTAGCACTGAGCCATCTGTAAACATTTTCAAATGGTGATTGTAGTTACTTTCTAAATGAGCGTAAACAGATGTCCTTAAGGTATGTGGACAATCTTTTTTTGATACATCTGTATAATCTATATCAAAGGAGGCTTTACTTTGTTCCCATTTTGGAATAGGTGAATATGTGGGCTTTTGGGCAATGTTGTTTTTATCTATTTTAGTATCCTTTAGAAGATCGGCGGAAAACGAGTAAATAGACCTAGTTGATAGTATATTTTGGGCACGTTTTCCGAAATCCTCCTCTGATTTTAAACATACTTCTGATGAGCTAAAATTGTTTTGTGAAAAGCTCTTTAAGATAAATTTTGAAGTAGAAGCTTTCCGAAGTTCTGCAAGAGGTAGGATTCCTACCTCATTATACGTCCCTAAGTTAGATGTATGTGTGGGAACCCCAAGGGCAATTTTATAAGCTTTGCAATCAGTACTCTGAAGTTTATTTAACAGGTATTGAGGAGCATTAAAGAATACTTCCTGAGCATAAGTTAGTCTTGAGCGTATAAGGGCAGTTGCTAAGATGGATAACGATTTCGAATCCTGTCCCCAAGATTGTTTGCTAATTATTTTTAGGAAATTCAAGCTCTTTCTTGCTTTGTTTAAAATATATTCAATATGAGCGTTCCAAGATAACTTACTACTTAAGATAACACCCAAAAATTTGACACTTTTTGCATAGTTTAAAACAATGCCATCCAACGTGAAAGTAGGAAGTTGTCCTGGATCGTAACCAGCATTAAAAAGAATCATATTAGTTTTTTCTGGGAAGAGAAAGACCATTTACATTTAAAAAATCACTGATCTTATTTAATTCAAGTTGATGCTTTATTTTGATGTAATTTAATGATCTTGATGGTGTATTTCTTTTCATTGTCACTTTTGTCCATAGGCATATATCATCAGCAAATTGAGCCACTTCAGCAGTATCTTTAGAAAGACCTTTAGGGAGGTCAGAGATTAAAATATTAAATAATATTGGGAAATTACTGAACCTTGGGGTAAACCCATTTGTAAGGGTCTTGGGTTGGAATACGTATTTCCTATTTTTGCTTGAATGTGCCTACCTTGTAGAAAATCTTGAATAAAATTGTATATGTTCCCACTGATTCCGATATTCTTTATTTTGCACATTAGTCGTTTGTGCCACACACTTGTTCATAGGCTTTACGAATGTCAAAAAAGTAGCGTCTAGGGAGATTGAAAGCTTAATCCATAGATTTCGTTTGAACGCATTGAAAACAAAATATTGTCATAACGTTAAATGTATGTGTGGGGAAACCTTTCGCTTTGTATTTGTATAAAGCTTTCAGAATGAGAAATGATGTGTTAAGATAACAAATGTTATGTTTCTCAAATTGAGTTTGCATTGAAACCTTAAGTATCAGTCATTTACTAATTCAATGCCCAAGAGCAAGAGAACTCTTTACAAATTCGGGTATTGATGGTTACACTGATGGATCGACTTCCTTGCCTTTACCAAATATTTTAAACAGTTCTTATGTTCTTGAGTCAATTTGCAAATGTTTGTTAAGTAGTTCAATTGCCTTTATCTTTAGATCTTGTCTCTACTCAGTTACATAATTTTGTTTTGATCAAATGGAAGAGGGATAGAGGGGAGGGGTGGGGGGGGAGGGGGGGGAGGATGTGATATTCTAGCATTAACGTATTAATACACTCAATCACTTACATACTTCATTCACCCACACATAAAACTGTCTGAATCACTGTAGTGGAAGGACATTAAACCGACGACAACACACACACACACTTCCACACACACACAGACACACACAGACACACACACACACACTTCCACACACACACACACACACACACACACACACACACACACACACACACACACACACACACACACACACACCATGTCCTTATACAGCTCAGCCACTGAACAGTTCTGCAGCACATACAGGTTCCACTGTAGGTCTTCTTGCCTGAAACAGAACACACAATCCTTTTTTTCTTCTTTTTTGTTCTCTCTCTCTCTCTCTCTTTCTCTCTCTCTCTCTTTCGCTTTGTATTTGTATAAAGCTTTCAGAATGAGAAATGATGTGTTAAGATAACAAATGTTATGTTTCTCAAATTGAGTTTGCATTGATGAATTGCGCGATTTGTCATTTATTTACCCCCTTCTAAGGGGCTATGGCCTTTACGAATAAACATCTGCATCTGCATCTGCATCTCTTTCTCTCTTTATCAATACATATTTTGTATTTTGTCTCATCTTCAGTGTTCTCTAGTGGCACCACTCTCATGCCTCTCATTCCAACTGCCCCATCCACAGCCACACCCAGACTCTTTCAATCGCTGTCCCTGTGTCAGACGTCAATGAGCAACTATCCATATCAGCTCAACATAACCAACTCACCACACAAGACACTGCCCTGCTACTGAATCTTATACTTCATGCTTTTTCCCTCACTTACCAAAACTTTATGTCAATCATAGCCAAATTTCTTGTGTGCTCGTGAATCCTGATCAGCAATAGAAAATCTGAATTTAGTATAGGCAAAAGCACCTTTTCCTTCACTCACCGAGACTTCATGTAAGCAGAAACCCTATACAGTACAGTCTGGTCAACCTGGTAGGTCACTTTTTTCTGTTCCTTTTTTTTTTCTTTTTCTAATTTGGCTGCCACATCTTTCCTCTCCATTGGTTGCCACATCTCTTGCCGCATATCCTGGCTATCAGTAACAGTAACATCCAGATTTGGTCCTTCATATTTACTCCAGCATTAGCAATCCACAGGTCACCTGAAGACCATCCATCTGTCGAGATCCTACTTCCCTGTGAACTCACTTGGGAGCTGTTTTTTCTTTTCTTTTTTCCCCCTAGCTTCTCACTTTCTGTGCCATTTCAAAGGCATTACCCCCCCTCCCCCCCCCCTCCTTAGCGTCGCTCCTTCCAGTTTCCCATCCACCACAGTCCCCCGGCTTGTCTCGCTGCAGCTCTGGCAACGGCAATCCACGGGCGGAGTCAGTGTCAAGACGTCATAAGGCAATCCATTAAAAGAGACACTGCACTGCTGCTGAGTCACTTTGGTGGTTCTCAATGGTGCTGGTTCTAATCCAGCGTACACATGATGCCACCTGCTAAAGCCCTATACTGATGACGGTAATTGATTAGTTGCGGCACAAGCATGAGTGAGCATTCCCCACCAGAGGGCGCCACTATGTCTGTCCAACAACAGGTCCCCATGGACTCACCGAAACTGGTGACCTCGACACAAAACCCACCAAGCACACAGACGTGGATAGAGAATTAAAACAGAGGTCTCCATGACACCAGGGCATAACGGTCAGAGATTCTGAGCATTCTCTTGTTTTTTCATGCTGATCGAGGAAGATGTGGATGATGACGATGTTGCGATGGAGTTCAGTTCTGGTCTGAGACTGTGTCACAGAGCTATACTCAACACTTCCTTTCAGAATATATCCTGGTGTCAACAAGGCCAGAGAGATACAGGCACCTGCAGTGTTGGCCAGGAAATCTGAGCAACACTCTCAGAGACGCATCCATTAAGAGGATGAAACTTGCCTGTGTGGTTCCAATCTTTCCCACTGAACCTATAGCAAACTCAGCTCTTGGTAGGAGCTCTTCATGGGCTGAAAAATCAACAAATACATGTGATGCTGATGGGAATGGACCCCTGACCTCCAAATACATGTGATGCTGATGGGAATGGACCCCTGACCTCCAAATACACGTGATGCTGATGGGAATGGACCCCTGACCTCCAAATACACGTGATGCTGATGGGAATGGACCCCTGACCTCCTAGACCGGAAATCTGTGACACTAACCACTATGCCAGAGAGGCTGGTCACTTGGAAGCTGTTTAGCAGTGCCTGGTTTGTGTGAGTGTGCGTGTGTGTGTGTGTGTGTGTGTGTGTGTGTGTGTGTGTGTGTGTGTGTGTGTGTATGCATGTGTGCATGAGTGTGTTTTGCTGTCTTTTCTTTCTCTCGGTGGCACTGTTCTCATGCCTCTTAGTTCAGCTTCCCCACACACAGCTGCATCCAGGCTTGTTCAACAAAGTCCTGGCACCAGCAGTCCTACACACAGCTGCATCCAGGCTTGTTCAACAAAGTCCTAGCACCAGCAGTCCCACACACAGCTGCATCCAGGCTTGTTCAACAAAGTCCTAGCACCAGCAGTCCCACACACAGCATCAGCACAGCCTGAGTGTCCCTCACAGACTGGAGACAATGGCGACATTCTTTCAACAACTGTTCACTGGAAATCTCCCAATGCCAAACAGATTGATAAATCTCCCAATGCCAAACAAATTGATAGAATCTCTTAGTAGGAATTGGGAGGAGGAGATATCAAAGCAATGATAGCAGAGCATGATGGGGGTTAGAATATGGGACACCTTTTCTGTATATCTTGATGATGGAGGAGGATGACAATGATCACGTAAATTCAATGGGGGTTTGAAAAGTGATATTAATTTTAATGAGTGGCATAGCCAGCATGACTAAATCAGCATTTTTTTCCCCACAACATTTCATGGAGTCGAACAAGCTCAACAGATGCACAAATCTGCACTGTTGGTCGGGAACTGCGGACATTTTAAAGACGGATGGCATTCAATAATGAAGTTCTTCTGTATGAGACTCAACTATGAACAGAGGTCAGCAAAGCCTGAATCCTATGTTTGTGTGTAATGAAGTTCAATCCTATCAACAGAGGTCAGCAAAGCCTGAATCCTATGTTTGTTGTGTAATGATTTCAATCCTATCAGCATGTCGCCAGCATTTCCTGACACTAACCACGGAGCCACTTTGCTCTTTTCATCATCATCATCATCATCGCCATTATTATAACACATAGTACATACTTCATGCTTCAGTTGATACTGAAGCATAGTACTTGTGTTTTTTTTTCTTTTTATTTGCTGTCCCATCTTCTGTGCTACCTCAGTGGCATTGCACCAACACTGCTCATTCCAACACCCCATCCACAGCCACAGCCCGGCCCAGCCTGCCACAGCCTCGGTACCAGCAATCCACAGGGAGCAAGCAGTCAATGTCAAGTCGTCAAGAGGCCCAAACCCACCGGAGGAGATGCTGCACTGCTGCCGAGTCACTTTGGTGGTGTTCAGTGGCACCTTTCTGATCCAACTTATGCAGGACACCACCTACTGATGACAATAGTTGCTTGGTCTCAGAGCCAGCATGAGTGAGCTCTCCCTCCAGAGGGCATCAACACATCCGTCCAACGACAGCCCCCAAGGATTCGCTGATACTGGTGACCCTGATGGAGTCAAGGCAAAGCCATAGATGCGGAAAGGACATCCAAACTGGGGTCACCATGAGAACGGGGCATGAAGGGCCACAGAATCTGAGACTTTTTTTTCAAAAGCATTGTACTTTCTGGCTGCATGCTTGCAATTCCTAATTATCACTAAATAGTTATCATTGCATCATTCATAAGATTTTAATTTTCATCAAGACTGAAAATTTCATATCATCATCTTTAAATTTCATTATCATCACTCCCGCTTACCCTTTTCTGGGCCTCAATCTTGGTCAGCAGGGCCACAATGTCTGTGCCATGAGAGATGTCTGTGGCACCAAAGAACGGCTCGATGCCACACAGACAGATGTCTAAGCGGAGGGGGGTCGCACCTGAAAGTAGTTCAAAGACTTGACAAAACACATCAACCCTTACAATATCAGAAGATGTTCAGGATTCTTTTAAGGCTTGAGTTGTTTTTTTTCTAAAATGCATATACAATTTCCAATTCTCAAAAGATTATTGTAGACATCTGTGGCACTTGACTGGACAAAAAAAGAGCATATATATTTCTGCCAAAATAACTGGAAGGGGTGGCATGCGGTAGGGGTAAGGATGAAGTATGGAAAGGGAAGGAAGGAAAGAAGGAGGCATAAACTTCCTGCCAAAATAACTTTAGAAGTTGTATACAGTCGACGCCAGCAAACTGTGGATGTTGTACACAGTCTCTGCCTACCAATTTTTCAGAGGTGCATATTGCTTTTGCCAGTGTGGTTTCTGACTATTGTATACTGCTCTGCCAGCGTGTTCTGACTATTGTAACTGCTCATGCCAGCATGGGTTTTGACTATTGTATACTGCTCATGCCAGCATGGGTTTTGACTATTGTATACTGCCATGCCAGCATGGTTCTGACTATTGTATACTGCTCATGCCAGCATGGTTCGACTATTGTATACTGCTCATCCAGCATGGTTCTGACTATTGTATACTGCTCATGCCAGCATGGTTCTGACTATTGTATACTGCTCATGCCAGCAGGTTCTGACTATTTATACTGCCACAGCATGGTCTAATGATCAGCCCCTGCCCTAGCTTGAGTTGCCCCCTCACAAGCTTGATGCATACAAACCTCCCTTTGGCATCAAACCTCCAGCAT
>JAFLJL010017884.1:3703-22921 GCA_018398815.1 Conus ventricosus | reverse complement strand
TTTAAAAAACCAGTCTTTGAGCAAGACTGAAACACAAGATCTTTGCCAAACATCCTTAAAACCAGTCTTTGAGCAAGACTGTACACAGATCGTGCCAAACATCCTTAAACCAGTCTTTGAGCAAGACTGTACACAAGATCGTGCCAACACCTTAAAACCAGTCTTTGAGCAAAGACTGTACACAAGATCGTCCCAAAAACATCCTTAAACCAGTCTTTGAGCAAGACTGTACACATGATCGTGCCAAACATCCTTAAAACCCAGTCTTTGAGCAAGACGGTACACAAGATCGTGCAAACATCCTTAAAACCAGTCTTTGAGAAAGGGACTGTAACACAAGATCGTGCCAAACTCCTTAAAAACCAGTCTTGAGCAAGACTGTACACAAGATCGTGCCAAACATCCTTAAAACCCAGTCTTTGAGCAAAAATGTACAAAAGACGGGGCCAAACATCCTTAAAACCAGTCTTTGAGCAAGACTGTACACAAGATGTGCCAACACCTTAAAACCAGTCTTTGAGCAAGACTGTACACAAGATCGTGCCAAACATCCTTAAAACCAGTCTTTGAGCAAGACTGTACACAAGATCGTGCCAAACATCCTTAAAACCAGTCTTTGAGCAAGACTGTACAAAACAAAATCTGTTGCCAATAACATCCTTAAAACCAGTCTTTGAGCAAGACTGTACACAAGATCGTGCCAAACAGCAAATAAAACCAGTCTTTGAGCAAGACTGTACACAAGATCGTGCCAAACATCCTTTTTTTTTCTCTGCCTCATCTTCTTTACCATCCCAAAGGCATTACTCCTGCACTGCTATTTCTGGCTTTACCATCCCAAAGGCATTACTCCTGCACTCTATTTCTGGCTTTACCACCCCAAAGGCATTACTCCTGCACTCTATTTCTGGCTTTACCATCCCAAAGGCATTACTCCTGCACTGCTATTTCTGTCTTTACCATCCCAAAGGCATTACTCCTGCACTGCTATTTCTGTCTTTACCATCCCAAAGGCATTACTCCTGCACTGCTATTTCTGTCTTTACATCCCAAAGGCATTACTCCTGCACTGCTATTCTGGCTTTACCATCCCAAAGGCATTACTCCTGCACTGCTATTTTCTGGCTTTACCATCCCAAAGGCATTACTCCTGCACTGCTATTTCTGGCTTTACCATCCCAAAGGCATTACTCCTGCACTGCTATTTCTGTCTTCCAGTGCGTGGACAAACCCCACTTTGTCCCGTCACAGTCCTGGCGCTGGCAATCCCATGGAACAATGACAAGTCCTCATGAGACAACCATCAGAAGAGACACTGCAATGCAGTCAGCTCACTTTGGTGGTGATGCCTGCTCTGATCCAGCATATGCAAGCAACCACTGACTTAGCCCCCTACGGACGACATAAATGCTTTGTCGTAGAGCCAGCATGAGTGACCATCCTTCCAGGGATGCCACCATGTCCATCCCATGAAGTTGCCAACACCGAGGACTCTGACATGAGATCACAATGGGCACAGACCTGGAGAAGACACTGAGACTGAGGTCACCACAAGAGCAGGACACGCAGGGCACACAGTATTTGATTTTTCTTTTTAAACACTGATCCGTGAGGATAAGATAAAGAAGATGATGCTATGAAATTTGACTTTGGTCAGAGACTACATGACAGGGCTGCAGTCTGTGCTTCCCTTCATAATATATTTTAGCGTCAACGAGACCAGACACCTGCAGTGTCTCTGAGTGAAACTGTCAGACAGGTATACATTCAGTAGATGAAACTCAACTGTGTGGCTCCAGTCTCCCCACTGGAGCCTGTAGCTCACTCAGCTCTGGGTAGGAGTCAGTCAGGGCAGAAAAACTCTCACAAATAAATACTTCTGATGGGAATTGAACTAGCAACCCACCAGCCTGCAAAGCTGCCGCAACGCTAACCACAGCATCACACTGGCTGGTCCATTGTAAAAAATAAAAAAAAATCAATCAAAATATATGTTATTTTCTCAGAATCAGTATATATTCAGTATCAAAATGAGATGCAGTTAGACTGTGTGCTAAGACTAAACTCAAATGGAGTGGCACAACACTGTGCAAATAGCCACTTCTGTTCTCAGATCAGGACTCGCTGACCTTTCTCGCCTTCTGACTGAATGATCCATGCTTTGAACAGTGCTGAAACTGACAGTGAATGTGACAGCAAACGATCAGGCACCATCAGAGGAGGACTTAACTTTCTGCTGCCAAAACTGACATTCCATACTTTTGGTTATTTATAAAGACTCCCTGTTTTGAGAAGAAAAAACATGCCTTGTGGTCTAAAATTGCAGCACTCTATCTACATTGAATGAGCTTTCCTTGGGTTTGTTGTCTTCTAATTTAGAGTGTCAAGAACATACACTTCTTTCAACCACAAATGAATCCAACTCCAGTGTGACCATGGAAATCAACAGCATGGCTTGAAATGAGAAATATCAAACAGTAAATCATCACATTCAAACAAAAAATCATAAATCATCACAATAACCATTGTACAGTGTTGTTCATGCTGCAGACGTGTAGAGATCTTCATGTGTGGAATTTCTAACCTCTGGCGGTTCCTTCCAGAACTGAATGGCTATGCTATCAAACGGGCAGACATAACCACACAGTAAAGTTTTCATCCACTGATGCATACATCTCTGAGTGTTCCGACCAACACAGCAGGTGCCGACATTCAAGGCCTGGCTGATGCGGGGATTTTACAGTGAAAGGCAGCCAAGTGAATACACCTGTCATAAGTCTCTGACCAACACAGCAGGGCCACATCTCTCAGGCCTGGCTGATGCAGGGATGTACAGTGAAAGGCAGCCAAGTGTATACACCGGTCATATAGTCTCTGACCAACACAGCGGGTGCCTACATCTCTCAGGCCTGGCTGATGCAGGATGTACAGTAAAAGGGCAGCCAAGTGTATACACCGGTCATATAGTCTCTGACCAACACAGCGGGTGCCTACATCTCTCAGGCCGGGCTGAGCAGGGATGTACAGTGAAAGGCAGCCAAGTGTATACACCGGTCAATATAGTCTCTGACCAACAAAAGCAGGTGCCTACATCTCTCAGGCCTGGCTGATGCAGGGATGAACATTTGAAAGGCAGCCAAGTGATACACCGGTCATATAGTCTCTGACCAGAATGCAACTCCACAGCATCTCTTCAACGTCCTCCTTCTCACTGAACAACAACATCACACATTCTGCCGCCCTCGTGCCATGCTATTGTGGAGTCATCAGTTTTGAGTCCCTCTTTAACATCCAGCCCTTGGGTGTGTTTGTCACAATCATTGATGTCACTGAGCTGATAGACATCACTAGATGATATGGCTGGGAAACCTCAACAGGGAGACAGTCACGCTATTTGGTATGCATTTATCACAGACATTAAAGAGGTGGGGGGCTGGGGGGGGGGAGGTAGAAAGGTGGTGTTTGCATTATTGGATCAAAAATGGTACCACTTTAAAGCCCCAAAGTGACCAGCTGCACTGCATGTCTGCTCTGGTCACCACAGCGACTCAGCGCACTGCAGTGCTACTCTGGTCACCACATGACTCACTGCAAAGCAGTGTCTGCTCTGGTCACCACAGTGACTCAGCTGCACTGCAGTGTCTGCTCTGGTCACCACAGTGACTCAGCTGCACTGCATGTCTACTCTGGTCACCACAGGGACTCAGCTGCACTGCAGTGTCTACTCTGGTCACCACAGTGGACTCAGCTGCAAACAGGTCTGCTCTGGTCACCACAGTGACTCAGCTGTAATGCAGTGTCCACTCTGGTCACCACAGTGGGCTCAGCTGCACTGCAGTGTCTGCTCTGGTCACCACAGGGACTCAGCTGCACTGCAGTGTCTGCTCTGGTCACCACAGTGACCAGCTGCACTGCAGTGCTGCTCTGGTCCCCCACAGGACTCAGCTGCACTGCAGTGTCTGCTCTGGTCACCACAGTGACTCAGCGCACTGCAGTGTTACTCTGGTCACCACAGGAACTCAGCTGCACTGCAGTGTCCCGCTCTGGGCCCAAAAATGACCTCAGCTCCACTGCAGTGTCTGCTCGGTCACCAAAGTGACTCAGCTGCACTGCAGTGTCTACTCTGGTCCCACAGGGACTCAGCTGCACTGCAGTGTCTACTCTGGTTTACCACAGGGACTCAGCTGCACTGCAGTGTCTACTCTGGTCACCACAGTGACTCGGCTGCACTGCAGTGCCCACTCTGGTCACCACAGTGACTCAGCTGCACTGCATGTTCCCACTCTGGTCACCACAGTGACTCAGCTGCAAAGCAGGTCTGCTCTGGTCACCACAGTGACCAGCTGTATTGGGAGTGTCCACTCTGGGTCACCACAGTGACTCAGCTGCACTGCAGTGTCTGTCTGGTCACCACAGGGACTCAGCTGCACTGCAGTGTCTGCTCTGGTCCCCAAAGTGACTCAGCTGCACTGCAGTGTCTACTCTGGTCACCACAGGGACTCAGCTGCGCTGGGAGTGTCTACTCTGGTCACCACAGTGACTCACTGCACTGCAGTGTCTACTCTGGTCACCACAGTGACTCAGCTGTACTGCAGTGTCTACCTGGTCACCACGTGACTCAGCTCACTGCATGTCTGCTCTGGTCACCACAGTGACTCACGCACTGCAGTGTCCGCTCTGGTCACCACAGTGACTCAGCTGTACTGCAGTGTCTGCTCTGGTCACCACAGTGACCTCGCTGCACTGCAGTGTCTACTCTGGTCACCACAGTGACTCAGCTGCACGGCAGTGTCCACTCTGGTTACCACAGTGACTCAACTGTACTGCAGTTCTGCTCTGGTCCACCACAGGACTCAGCTGCACTGCAGTGTCTACTCTGGGGCACCACAGTGACTCAGCTGTACTGCAGTGTTTACTCCGGTCACCACAGCGACTCAGCTCACTGCAGTGTCTGCTCTGGGTCACCACAGTGACTCAGCTGTACTGCAGTGTTTTACTCTGGTCACCACAGTGGGCTCAGCTGCACTGCAGTGTCTGCTCTGGTCACCACAGTGACTCAGCTGTATTGCAGTGTCCACTCTGGTCACCACAGTGACTCAGCTGCAAAGCAGTGTCTGCTCTGGCACCACAGTGACTCAGCTGCCCCTGCAGTGTCTGCTCGGTCACCACAGTGACTCAGCGCAAATGCAGTGTCTACTCTGGTCACCACAGTGACTCAGCTGTACTGCAGTGTCTGCTCTGGTCACCAAAGTGACCAGCTGCACGCAGTGTCTGCTCTGGTCACCACAGTGACTCAGCTGCAAAGCAGTGTCTACTCTGGTCACCACAGTGACTCAGCTGCAAAGCTAGTGTCTGCTCTGGTCACCACAGTGACTCAGCTGTATTGCAGTGTCCACTCTGGGCACCACAGTGACTCAGCTGCACTGGGAGTGTCTGCTCTGGTCACCAAAGTGACTCAGCTGCACTGCAGTGTCTACCTTGGTCACCACAGTGACTCAGCTGCACTGCAGTGTAAAACTTGGTCACCACAGTGACTCAGCTGCACTGCAGTGTCTACTCTGGTCACCACAGTGACTCAGCTGTACTGCAGTGTCTACTCTGGTCACCACAGTTGCTCAGCTGCACTGCAGTGTCTGCTCTGGTCACCACAGTGACTCAGCTGCACTGCAGTGTCTGCTCGGTCACCACAGTGACCAGCTGCAAATGCAGTGTCTGCTCTGGGCACCACAGTGACTCAGCTGTACTGCAGTGTCTGCTCTGGTCACCACAGTGACTCAGCTGCACTGCAGTCCCACTCTGGGCACCACAGTGACTCAGCTGCACTGCAGTGTCTACTCTGGTTACCCACAGTGACTCAACTGTACTGCAGTGTCTGCTCTGGTCACCACATGACTCAGCTGCACTGCAGTGTCTACCTGGTCACCACAGTGACTCAGCTGTACTGCAGTGTTTACTCTGGTCACCACAGCGACTCACTGCACTGCAGTGTTGCTCTGGTCACCACAGTGACTCAGCTGTACTGCATGTCTACTCTGGGCACCATAGTGACTCAGCTGCACTGCAGTGTCTGCTCTGGTCACCACAGTGACTCAGCTGTATTGCAAGTGTCCACTCTGGCACCACAGTGACTCAGTTGCAAGCAGTGTCTGCTCTGGTCACCACAGTGACTCAGCTGCACTGCAGTGGGCGCTCGGTCACCAAAGTGACTCAGCTGCACTGCAGTGTCTACTCGGTCACCACAGTGACCAGCTGTACTGCAGTGTGCTCTGGTCACCACAGGGACTCAGCTGCACTGCAGTGTCTGCTCTGGTCACCACAGTGACTCGCTGCACTGCACTGTCTATTCTGGTCACCACAGTGACTCAGCTGCACTGCACTGTCTGCTCTGGTCACCACAGTGACTCAGCTGCACTGCAGTGTCTACTCGGTCACCACAGTGACTCCTGCCTGCAGTGTCTACTCTGGTTACCACAGTGACTCAACTGTACTGCAGTGTCTCTCTGGGCACCACAGTGACTCACTGCACTGCACTGTCTACTCTGGTCACCACAGTGACTCAGCTGCACTGCACTGTTTTACCCTGGTCACCACAGTGAAATCAGCGTACTGCAGTGTCTGCTCTGGGGCACCACAGTGACTCAGCTGCACTGCAGTGTCTCTCTGGGCACCACAGTGACTCAGCTGTACTGCAGGTCTGCTCTGGTCACCAAAGTGACTCAGCTGTACTGCACTGTCTATTCCCGGTCACCACAGTGACTCAGCTGTACTGCAGTGTCCACTATGGTCCCCCAAAGTGACCAGCTGCACTGCACTGTCTATTCTGGCACCACGGGACTCAAACTGGGACTGCAGTGTCTACTCGGCGAGTTGCCTTGAACAACTTGACACTGACGCTCCCTGTGGACCGCCCGTGCTGGCCTGCGATGGCATAAACCTGGGTGTCACTGTGTATGGGAAAACCTGCAAAAAATGACATGGGACTACCTGGGGGTCACTGTGTATGGGACACCTGCAATAAATGACATGGGACACCTGGATGTTCTTGTGGGATGGGGCTCCTGCAATAAATGACATGGGACTACCTGGGTGTCATTGTGTATGGACACCTGCAATAAATGACATGGGACCACCTGGGGGTCACTGTGTATGGGACACCTGCAATAAATGACATGGGACTACCTGGGGGTCTTGTGTATGGGACATCTGCAATAAATGACATGGGGCTACCTGGGTGTCATTGTGTATGGACACCTGCAATAAATGACATGGGGCCACTGGGTGTCATTGTGTTGGACACCTGCAAAAGACATGGACCACGGGTGTCACTGTGTAAGGGACACCTGCAATAAATGACATGGGACACCTGGGTGTCACTGTGTATGGGACACCTGCAATAAATGACATGGGACTACCTGGGGGTCATTGTGTATGGGACTCCTGCAATAATGACATGGGAAATACCTGAGTGTCATGTGTATGGGACATCTGCAATAAATGACACGGGGCCACCTGGGTGTCACTGTGCTCTGGATGGGGGAGATGAAACCGCAAACCAAAAACAAAAAGGACCATTCAATTAACTCCATGCTAGAAACTTCCCAGGAATAAAGTCCAAGAAGAGACAAATTAAGAAGGTCTTCACTGAGGGTCAGGGTCAGAGCCGCGCTCCCGCAGGAGCAGTGACCTCTGCAGCAGGTGCAGAAAGAGGCGGACGGATCCTGGATACGACCGCCAAACACACCGAGGGACAGTCTCGTCATTTGAACTCCCTGTACCTCACTGAATAAAGCTCTTTAAGATTTCGATATTGTAAAAACGTCTACATGCAAAAAATACAGTATGGTATCATTTTCAAAAAAAATCGCCGGAAGAATTAATAGATAAAAAACGACTTTTGCACCCTGTTCAAACCCCGCGGCAGACCGAAACGTGACTCACTGGGAGGCGTCAGCGTGACTACCAACAAGCCAATCCAAGTGAAATCACACGGTTGCGATCCCCCCAGCCTAAAAAGTCACGAGGGGGTGGCAGATATTGTGCTGTAGGCCAGTGCAGCAGCTCAGCAGGAGACGGATATTCTTTGCACACATTTCCATCTGATCCAGATACTCGAAAGAAGTGGATTCGGTTCGTGCAACCATGCCGGGCAGCTAAAGTTCTTTTCACCACATCAGTTCCAGCTGGACCGCGGAAACGAGCTATTCCGACAATTGCCGAGCCCGTTCGAGTGGATCAAAAACTTCGTCTGCATTGTGCGCGTATACTTTGAAGGCGGAGTGGTAAGCTCGTACAGATGAGTACGATAGTCGCACGTTTATTCTGTTGTTATCTATGGACAGATCACACTTGTTAAATTGAATGAACACATTAAGCTTGAGGAAGGAGAATCTCCGCTCGCCGTCCATGCGTGATCGCATCAAGAAGTCAGTCGGTAGCCTCCCTCGAGACTTCGGTAAAGACCGTACGCCTTCGGAATGCTGTGTTCGGGCGTCCAGCAGGAACCGAACTGACGTGGTAAAAAGAACTTAGCGTTCAAACTGATAAGGTACAGGCCTTGCAAAAACATCCCCAGAGTCACATTGGCTGTCGCAATCATAGTCACCGCTTTTACATGATAAATTATACACCGAGAGAGATGTGCAAGAACCATCAGAATCGCTTTCTGTCGCCGTCGCTGACCATCATGTGACGTCACATCCAAGAGCAGTTAAGCCATGCCAAGATTTAGTTGATTACAGAGCAGTTAAGCCATGCCAAGATTTAGTTGATTACCTCCCGTTTTCTTGATTACGGGTGAAAATGCCCACTTTCGGGGATCAATTTGTGTGATCGGGGGGAAAATGGAGTTTATTTTACCAATTTAAAAAACATTTTCATATTTTGCATAAGCTGACAAACGAAAAGCTAAAGTAGCCCCTTTAAGTTTGATAGTAGAAATTTCATTATCAATGAGGGGGGGTTTAAAAATCATACACACAACAGCGTGGAAAACCAATAAATCTTTATCATGTACTTATATAAACAAGTATACACTGCTCTCAAGTATCCACTGGAAATTGGGATTTGCAAAGAGCCCTTTCTCAGTTTGATGAAAAGCCTTCCCAGAAAAATTTTTGATTTTTTACCAACTGTTTGTTGGTCCAATGACCCAGATATAAGACTTAATTTTTCCCAAGAAGTACCCAAAAGTAAAAAGGTTTTTAAAAAAATTTTCCCAATTTTAAAGGGGTTACACTAACTGAAAAGAAAATTACAAAAAAAAAAAATACACCAAAAATAAAGAACTTTTTTAAATTCGATCTTCCACAAACCAGCACACAATTTTTTGTCAGCTTTACAAATCAATGAAATCTAAAAAATGTTTATCAGTTTGGCATCCGCTTATTTACACATACACACACATTGTTTTTTTTTTCATTTTTTTTATAATGCAGAAAAAAAGGGCTTTGACGTCTAGAATCGTTAAAATCAAGTTTACCCCACTCTAGTTTGCTCCAGCCAAGACACGAGCATGCAAATTACAACGCACAAAAACTCGCAGTTCACACACACACACCACACACTCTTACAACACATACACACTTAACACACACACTAAACACATGCGCGCACCACACACCCCCACACACACACACACACACACACACACACACACCCACACATTTCCCACACCCACCACAACCACACAACACACACCACCACCCCATGCCTTATACAGCTAGCCATGAACAGTTCTGCAGCAATACAGGTTCCACTGTAGGTCTTCTTGCCTGAACAAAACACCCCTCCTTTTTTTTCTTCTTTTTTTTTCTCTCTCTCTCTCTCTCTCTCTCTTTATCAAACAATTTTGTTTTTTGTTCTTTCTTTTTCTCTAGTGGCCCCACTCTCTGCCTTCATTTCCAACTGCCCCATCCACACCCCAACACCCAGACTCTTCAACGTGCCCCTTTTTTCAGACGTCAAGAGAACTATCCATATCGTAAAATAACCAACTCCCCAAACCCCGGGACACGCCTGCTACTGATCTTAATTCATGCTTTTTCACTCACTTACCAAAACTTTATGTAAATCATAGCCAAATTTCTTGGTGCTTGTGAATCCTGATCGCTTTGGGAAAAAAAATCTGAATTTAGTATGGGGGCAAAAAACCTTTTTTTCCTTTCCTTTTTTTTTTGGTAAGGAACCCTTTCAGGCAGTCGGGCCCAACCTGGTAGGTCATTTTTTTGTTTCCTTTTTTTTCTTTTTTTTTTTTAAATTTTTGGTTGCCACTTTTTCCCCTTCCATTGGGTTGAAAAAATGCTTGCCACTACTGGATGTACGCATCCAGATTGGTTTATATTTCTCCCCTTTAGAATACAGGTCCCTTAAGACCACCCCATTGGAGATCCCATTCCTTTGTCAGGGGGAGTGCCTAATTTTAAAGGGGCTGGGGAGTCCTCCCATGTGTTTGAAATTAAATTTTTCCCCTCCAAAAAAGGAAGATATTTTCATTGGGGCTTAAATTGTACGGGCTTTTCCCCAAAATAATTTTTAATCCCCTCATTCGAAACGGAAGTGGGTTTGGGGTGGGTGACCAAGAGTGAATTTTTTAAAACAAGGGGGTAGGTAAGGTGCTGGTCATTTTTGAAAAGGAGACAGAGGGGGGGGAAAGAGCGGTTTTACCCAGCAGATGGCCTAGGCTCGAACCTGTTGGACGGGGCCCTTTCTGACCAGCATTCCGTTAATTGTTTCCCTTGTCCAGTGGGTGGTTGAAGGGCCTGGTTGGGGAAAACCCCGGTATTCCCCCAGGTAAAAGGGAGAAGTTGAAGCTTAATTTCGCAAGAGACAGGAAAAATTTTTCCGGAAGAGAAGTGGTGTTCCCCGGGGGAGAGTTCGGGGGATTATTGTCTCAGGAGAGAGAAAATTGAAAAGGGGGGTTTTACAGAAGGTTGTGTTGGGAGAAAATTTTTTCCCCTTAAAAGGGGGGAAAAAAAATGTAAGGTTTAGTTTAAGAGCGGCTAGATTATTTTTTTCAGTGTAAGAAGATAAAAGTGTGAAGTTTTAATTTTCCGGGGTAAAGGGCGTGGGGGGCTTTTTTTTTTGGAAAAGGAAAGGGAAGATTTTTTTGTTTGGGGGTGGGGGGTTGTGTGGGTTTTTTTGTCTTGGGGGGGTGGGGGTTTTTTTAAAATTTGTTGGGTTGGGGGTGTGTGTTTTTGGGGGGGGGGGTTTGGTGTGTTTTTGGTTTTGTTTGGGGAAAAGGGTTGGTGTGGTTGGGTTGGTTGTTGGGGTTGGGGGGGTGGTGGGTTGGTGGTTGTTTGGGTAGGGTTTTGTTTTGGGGGGGTGTTTTTTTTCCCCTTGGGGTTTAAAAAAAAGATTTTTTTTGTCCCCTCAAGGTTTGAGGAAAAAAAAAAAAAGGATTTTATTTGTGCCCTAAAGGGGTTTGGGGGAAAAAAAGAAGAAATTTAATTTTTTTTGTGTATAATATTTGCTTTGTTTTTGTTTTTTTTTTCTATATGTTTGGGGGGTGGTTGACATTTCTTTTGGTTTTGTTACTCCTTAAGGGTTTTTTTTTTTGGTGGGTTTTCTTTTTTGCCCCTTCCCCCCCCAGGCCGATGCCTAAACCCCCTCTTGTCGAACGGGCGAAGGGGGCAGGGGTTGAGGAATCGCTGTCTTCCCTAGGGAAATTAGAATTTTTGCCCCCTTTTTTCCCCAGGACGTCCCCCCAACTTTTCCCTGCGTTTAGGGGGGGAACGGGGTTGGGGAGTCAATGTCTTTCCCTTTGAAAAATATCTTTTTTCTTTCGCTTTTTTGTTTCGTTTGTTTTTTCCCCTTCCCCCTCAGAGTGTGGATCAATTCTCCTCCGTCACGTAATAGGTGGTGTGGAGTTTTACCGCTTGCCCAAATAAACATCTTTTTTTTTGTTTTTTTTTTCGGGGTGTGGTGCGAGATTTTCTTTGAGTTTGGGTGAATTTGGGGCTTTATTGAGGGGTTTGTTTAGATTTTGTTTTTATTTTGTGGTGATATTGTGCAGTGATTTGTTTTTTCCCGTTCCAGTTTCACGGGGACAGTGACCATGGGGCTGTTGGGGGGTTCTTTTTGTTTTCTTGTTTCTGCTACATTCGGCCCTGTGTACCTTTCTTTTCCTTTTTCACCCCCCCTTTAAAAACCCTTTTAACCCTTTCCCCTCAATAACCCTATTAGTTTTCTTTAAACATTTTCATTTTTTAGGTAGGATTTCCGCTATTTTGTGTTTTCCCTCTTTTTAATTGTTTTGATTCCTTTGTTTTGTAATTTTTTTCATTTTTTGGTAGGCGGTACTTTTGTTTTGTAAATTCATTTGAAATTAAGTAAGAAAGAAAGATGACAACAAAACATTTGGAACTAAATTTTTTAAAAGAATTTTTTTCAAAAAACTTTATTGTGTTTTTTTTTTTTTTTTTTGGGGGAAAAAGTTTTGTATTAAAACTTCTTTGTTTTGAAAATTTCCCCAATTGAAACTTTTTGAAAATTTTTTTTGGGAAAAAATACATTCCTTGGATTTCATATCTCCCCTTTTTTAAGAAGCTTTTTTTGTTTACACGGAAATTGAATTCTTTTTTTGTATTACTATATTACGGTTTGGGGAAACAATATATCATATATCGCCTTTTTTCATTATACTTTGAGATTTTTTGGGTTTTTTTTAATTGACATTATTAGGATGATTTTGATAATATTTTAAAACAAGCGGAACGTTGGGTTTTGATGGAGAAAAAATTTACTAACTATGGCAACAATGCACAGATGGGGCAGACGGGCTAAGAGAGGGGAAAAAAATAGAAAAGGGGGAAGGAAGCTGAAGAAAAAAACTACAGGGGGAATGAAGAGAATAAACTACAGGGGGAAGCTGAAGAAAATAAACTACAGGGGAACTAAAATTGAAAAAAAAGTTACAGGGGGAAAGCTGAAGCTGAAGAAAAAAAAATTACAGGGGGAAGCTGAAATTGAAGAAAAAAGATTACAGGGGGAAAAGTGAGCGAAGAAGTCAATTTAAGTTAGGAGTTAGAATTAGGATGATCTAAAAATTAAAAGGGAATACGGGGTTAGGAACCCCCCAGGGGGTTTCCCGCCCCATCCTCAACAAAAGCGGCATATTTTCCCAAAAGTTGCCACCTTTTGAGGAAAAAACGGTACATTTATAGTTTTTTTTTTTCCCATTTAAAGTCCGAAGTCTTGTGGGGGCCAAAGGGAAAAATGGACATTGTAATTGCGTGTTGTTTAAGGGTACGCTTTGCACGTCCCCCTCCTTTCGCGAAAAAAAATTTAAATTGGGATAGTTTAAAAAGAAAACAAAAAATTTCAATGTTTGCGATCGTTTTCACGAACGTTTTCCGTTCTGTGCGCCCGAAAAAGGGAATCGTTTCCCTCATTTTGTCCCATGGGCATTGTTTGGATCGATGGGTGATTTGTTAAAAAAAGAACAAAACTTTTTAATACTGCAGATCTCCCTTTTTGAGAACAACTTTTTCCAGAGGTGAGCAAAGATCTGGCCACTTTTCCTTTAAAGGGAAAGGGAATTTGAAAACGTGGAGGAAAGTGTAGATGGTGATCAGTTTGTATGTCACCCCGATAAGGGCGTGGCTAGAAGGGAGAAATTTTTATTTGAGTCTCATGCGTTTTGTACTATCCCATCGGACAAAATATTAAAGGGGAAAAGGGAAAAAGGGGGGCTTTTTTTATCCTCAAGGATATACTATCCCCAGGAAAGGACGGGATCTTTCCCCGGTTCGATGATTTCGTCAATCCAGTACTCACCGCCGGAAGACCCTTTTCCTCAGCCAAAGTTTCCCAGGTGTGGACAACGACCACCACTAACCTTTTGGGCCAGTTTTTGGACAGAATAGAAATTTTACAAAAACGCGGCTGCCGATCAAAATGCGAGTTTCTTTTGTGTTTGGGAAATTCCCTTTAGGAAAAATTGCCCTTTTTAAACCCAAATGATTCAAAAACCCCCATTAGTCCCAGATTTTTAAGAAGGCCTTGTTTTTGGGACCAGATAATCTGTTGATGGACTGGTGTTAGAAAACGGAGCCATCAAGGATTGCAGGCTTCGGTTTTGCGAGACAAGGTGCACTACGTGGGTACGGAAATTTTGGGGTCAAGACCATATCTCAACCCTGTCCAAAGTGTAGGTGTTTGGAGGCAAAAATTGAAAAATTTCCCCGGGGGAAAAATTTCAGTCGATACACGTAAAAACTCGGTTTTCTTACCGCCTGTGTTTATAAAAACCCGTTGGGTTTATCTTGGGCAATTTGCCAGGGTCGCTACATACATGGGGTTTCTGGGGGGCGTTTGTTTCCCTTTTCTTTGTGAGTATAGATCAAAGTATAAGAGGGAAAGGTACAAAAACCGCTAAAAATCTCAAAACGGTGAAAAATCCAGATTCCCCCCTTTATTTAAAGAAATGCAGGGAAAAGACGAGACGTGACGACAATAAATTTCTGTGCTAAAGACTGTCGGACGTACCAAGGGCAAACCAACGTACATTGGCTCTGAAACTCTAAGGGTGTACCTGGGCAGGACAACAGACAAGTTGTGGGTTCAAAACCCCTTAGAGAAAAAAGACTGCACACGGTATGATGCATTGTTCGCTGGTCCTGTGGAATCAAAGAACTTAAAGAGTTCTTGATTCTTTTTTTGGCCCGGGGTCCAAAGGGGAAATCGAAAAAATGCCGCTCATTTGGCACTGCCAAAAAAAACATCTCAGAAAGGTGGTCCCAGGCACCTTTGCCAAAATGCCTCTCATTTCCGTTTCCCCTTTTGGAAGGTGTATTTGATCTTGTTGGGCTCACTGTTTCTTCGGGATATCCCCATATCTTGACTTTGGTGGTACAGCAACAAGGTATCCAGAAGCGATTCCCCTGAAGAAAATTTTACAGTATCGTCGCTGAACCTTATTTCAATTTTTTTTCCGAGTGGGTCTTCCAGACGAATTTTTCGGATTTTGGGGAACCCCAAATTTATTTTGACTCATGAGAGAAATTTTCGACGTTGTCAATCTCTTCCTTTCAACCACCCATTATCCCAAAGAATGGCAGGTTGAACGTTTCATGAACGTTAAAGTCCATGTTTAGAAAGGTTTTAAGGCAAAGCCCAGGAAAAGGGTGTTTATCGCTTTTCTTTTGGCATAAGGGGAAAGCCGAACGAAAAACCCGGGGTTCCTCCATTTGAGTTTTTTGGAAACCCCACCAAAAAGGCCTTTGGATTATTGATGACCCAATGGACGGAAAAGAGGGCATAACCCCGACGTAAAACTTTTACAAACGTTTTGAACTGCATAACGTTTTTAAGGTGCATGTGAGCTTTCTCAACAGTCGCTATAGAAAAACAGATGTTTACAAGGTCTTTCAGACAGAAAAGCAAAGGCCCGTTCTTCGTGTGGGATAAGTCCTTTTGCTACAACTGAGAAATAACAAGTTTGTGTTAGTGGGGGTCCTTTTAGGTGGGCGAAAAAATTTTTGCAGTAAAAATTTTAAGTCAAAATGGCAAAAACGAGAAAAGGGATTTCATGGAAAGTGGAAAAAGTTGTTGACGTCAAATGTTGCCTCAAACCCGTGGTTGGTGGTATGTCGTGTCAGAAACGTGTCAAAATTTACAGACATTTCAGTGATGAATTTGTCCCCCTGTAAAGTACAGGGACAGATTCAAGGGTTATGAAAACAGCAAATGTGGAATGTTAAATCTCCATGCGATGATGTTGTCCCCTTCCTTTCTGTTTTCAAAGGGGAAACCTTGAGGTGGGTTTATCGAAATGTTTTGTTAAAGTCAAACAGAAAAGCTCAAAGACATTTGTAGACTTTCAGGATGTTTGAGGTACCCCAGGTCAGTAATGGTATGAACCCCCCTTGTATTCAGTTAACTTTGAAATACCGTGCGAACAGCCCCTTTCCCCGCCGTTTGCAAAAAAAAAAAGGGTTGTCGAGAGAGGTTGGCTTTTGTTGGGGGATGTGAGAAGTTCGCCAGGGGTTTTCTGGAAGAAAAAATTTCAGTTACAGATGACCTGGCCACGAGTTCTTAAAAAACTCAAAGCTAAGACGCGGGTTTTTAAAATGGTCTTTTGGGTTGAGGATTTTCCCGTTTACTTTGAACCGTGCCTGGAACCAAAATTCATGGGATTTGTTGTCAGTGCGGAAAAATTTATGGGGCAAATAACTGTCTTAAGGGAAAGACTTTCCTGTTTTTGGCTTTTTTAATGATTTTGGGTGATCACTTTTTACGGTGCTTTTTATCTACTGACGTTTAAAACAAATGGTTTTTTTGCATTAATTTGCTTATTGAAGGACTATTTGTTTTACAAGCAAACAAATATTGATGTTGATTTTACTTTTTTTCTTTTGGGAAAAAAAGGAAAAATAAATATATTTTTGTCTAATTTGCTTGTGAAGTTTTAAAATTTTATGTTGGTGATGAGAAAATAAACCCTTTGAAATGTTATTAAGTTTTGATTGTGCAATGAGACAAAACCATTGTTTTATTTTCATGTCAACAAAGGAAAAACGGTGCTTTTCAAGGCTTTAAAAATACAGTGGGAAAAAAAACTAGTTTTAAAATATGTTTTTTTGTTTTCATGTCTATTTAGAAACATGTCGGAAATATTCCATTTTCTGAGGGTTTTGAAACAAAAATGGAGACAAGTCAAGGGGAAAAAAAGGGTTCACACTTAATGTATGAAAAACAATTTGGCTTTGTTTTTTGTACCCTAATTGTTTTATCCAGTAATTTTTTGAATGATTTGTGGAAAATTGGGATCATTTTTGAATGTTTTTTTTAAAGTTTAAATTTGAAATATGATTTTGGGGGGGTCATGGTGATGTTTAAGTTTTTATTAATTGGTAATCATGTGGATGGTTCCATTTTGGTTATGTGAAAATTTTGTTTAAGGGGTTTTTAATTTTAAAAAATTTTCTGGGAAAAATTTTTTTTACCCAGGGGTGGGGGTGTCATTGAGTAGCCTCACATTTAAGCTTGTGAGTCATACTGTAGTTAGGTTTAAACTTTCCCCCCTGCCACAAAATAAAAGGGGAAATTCTTTGGTTGACTGTGTACGGGGGTCCCCAAAATAATTTTGGTTTCATTTTAAGAAACGAATGTGGCATTGGGTGAAAGTACCACTGGTATAGTTTAAAGGGCGGTAAAGGGAAGGTGTGGTCAGGGGTTTTGAACATGAAGACTCATAGGGGGGAAGGGGGGGAAAAAGGGCAGTTTTTAACCCAGCAGAGGCCCAGAGACTGAACCGTCAGGGCGGTGGGGCCTCTTTCTGACCAGTCATTTCCGCCCCTTTACCCTTTACCCCTTTGCCCCCTTAACCCCTTGTTTTACCCCGGAGGGGTTAAGATGGCCATGGTGGGGGGAACAACGGGGGAGTTCACCCCCACCCTACCAACCCAGGAGAGGGTTGAAGCTCTTTCTTTCCCCAAGGGGGGGAAAACAGAAAAAGTCGGGGAAGAGAAGTCAAGACTTATCTCCGGAAACGGGAGAGTTCGGGGGGCATTTTATTTGTCTCAAAAGGAGAGCCCGGGAAATTGAGAAAGCGGGGAAAGCTTTTATTGGGGGCAGGCAGGTCCTCAGGGGATTAGGGGAGTTTTGTATTCTCCTAGCCCGGGAAATTTTTGGGGGATAAGGGGAAATGTAAAGGCCATAGCTTTATAGAAGGGGGAACTAGATTATTTTTTTCTCTCGGGGTTAAAGGAGAACAAGGTAAAGACTTTTTTTTCTCTCGGGTGAAAAGGGAAAAGTTTAAATTTTGGTTGAAGACTATTTTTTCTCTCAGCGAAAAAGACTATTTTTTTCTTCAGTGTAAAGAGAGATACATGTGGGAATTTTGATTTGCCTTCGGGTGAGGAGAGATACATGTGTGCGGATTTATTTGTCTCTCAGTGCGGGAGAGATACAGGTGTAAAAAACTGTTTACAAGTTTTTTGTGATTAGTAAAGTGTTTTCCCCCGAAGGGGGAGGGGCGGGGGAAAAAAAACATTCGGTAAATGCTCCTTTTGGGGTGATTGGAAAATTGGGGGTTTCGTTTGGAGTAAATCTGTCATGAATGGGGTTTTGCAAGAGTGACATTTTTGACCCTGTGAAAACCCCTTGGGAATGTTTTTCTTTTCTTTTTTTTTTTCCCCAGCTTTTTCATTTTCGGGCCATTTCTAGGGATTTTTCCCCCCCCCCCCCCCCCCCCCCAAATCCGCTTTGCTTCCCTTCCCTTTCCCATCCACCCCAAAATCCCCCCGGGTTGGGCCCCGCTGCAGCTCTGGGAACAAACAACCACGGGGGGAGCAGTGTCCCAAAAAAGTAAAAAAGGGAAAAACCCTTAAAAAAAGACACTGCAAATGCGCGGTTTCCCCTTTTGGGGGTTTTCAGTGGGGCGGTTCTAAAACCAGGTTTCACACACCTGATGCCACCCCGCCAAAGCCCCACACTGATGAGGGCCCCCGCCAAAACCCTACACGATGAAGGCCAACCCGCCTTTAAAACCCCAAATGATGATGCCCACCTGCCAAAGCCCCTTCCCCGGGGGTGGCCCCCCTGCTTAAAGCCCTACAAAGATGAGCCCCTCTAAAGGCCCCAAACATAGAGCCACCCGCTAAAAACCCTATATGATGAGGCCCCCCTGCAAAACCCACACTGATTTTTGCCACCTGCTAAAAACCCCCACACTGATGATGCCACCCGCTAAAAACCCTACAAATGATGATGCCACCTGCTAAAAACCCCCACACTGATATGCCACCTGTAAAAGGGCCCCCCAAATGATGACGGTAAATTTATTTGTTGAGGTTTAAAACATATGAGCATTTCCCCCCCAGAGGGCGCCACCTTTTCTGTTTCCCGCAAAAAGCCGGGGGCCCCAAAGGGGTTTAAAGAAACTGGGGGACCTCGACACAAAAAACCAACCCAAACCCCACAGGGGTTTGGGTTGGAAAAAAATAAAAGGTCCCCCCGGGCACCCCGGGGGAAAACGTCATGATTTGAAACATTTCTCTTTTTTTTTCTGCTGATCGAGGAAGATGTGGATGATGACTATGTTGCCATGGAGTTCAGTTCTGGTCTGAGACTGTGTCACAGGCTATACTCAACACTTCCTTTCATAATATATCCTGGTGTCAACCAGCCCGAGAGATACAGGCACCCGCAGTGTTGGCCAGGAAATCTGAGCAACACTCTCAGAGACTCATCCATTAAGAGATGAAACTTGCCTGTGCG
>JAFLJL010017882.1:27500-50735 GCA_018398815.1 Conus ventricosus | reverse complement strand
ATGAGAAACCTTGATGGACGTATGAATGAGAACACCTTGATGGACGTATGAATGAGAACACCTTGATGGAGTATGAATGAGACACCTTGATGGAGTATGAATGAGAACACCTTGATGGACGTATGAATGAGAACACCTTGATGGACGTATGAATGAGAACACCTTGATGGACGTATGAATGAGAACACCTTGATGGACGTATGAATGAGAACACCTTGATGGACGTATGAATGAGAACACCTTGATGGACGTATGAATGAGAACACCTTGATGGACGTATGAATGAGAACACCTTGATGGACGTATGAATGAGAACACCTTGATGGACGTATGAATGAGAACACCTTGATGGACGTATGAATGAGAACACCTTGATGGACGTATGAATGAGAACACCTTGATGGACGTATGAATGAGAACACCTTGATGGACGTATGAATGAGAACACCTTGATGGACGTATGAATGAGAACACCTTGATGGACGTATGAATGAGAACACCTTGATGGACGTATGAATGAGAACACCTTGATGGACGTATGAATGAGAACACCTTGATGGACGTATGAATGAGAACACCTTGATGGACGTATGAATGAGAACACCTTGATGGACGTAAATGAATGAGAACACCTTGATGGACGTATGAATGAGAACACCTTGATGGACGTATGAATGAGAACACCTTGATGGACGTATGAATGAGAACACCTTGATGGACGTATGAATGAGAACACCTTGATGGACGTATGAATGAGAACACCTTGATGGACGTATGAATGAGAACACCTTGATGGACGTATGAATGAGAACACCTTGATGGACGTATGAATGAGAACACCTTGATGGACGTATGAATGAGAACACCTTGATGGAGAGTATGAATGAGAACACCTTGATGGACTTGAATGAGAAACCTGATGAGTATGAATGAGAACACCTTGATGGACGTATGAATGAGAACACCTTGATGGACGTATGAATGAGAACACCTTGAGTTGGAACCTGATGACGTATGAATGAGAACACCTTGATGGACGTATGAATGAGAACACTTAGACGTATGAATGAAACAAGGTAAATGACTTCAGACACAGCACACACTCTCAAAACAATCTCATTGTGCCTGTCTATAACACACACACACACACACACACACACACACACACACACACACTCTCTCTCTCTCTCTCTCTCTCTCTCTCACACACACACACACACACACACACACATATATATATATATATATATATATATATATATATATATATATATATATATATATATATATATATATATATATATATATATTATATATATATATATATATAAAACACAAATAAATAAACAAATAATACCAACAAAATGCTATAACTGAATGTTCCCGCACAGGACTGATTATAGGTTGTGTTGGGATTTTGCTGGGTCATTTGCTCGCTTGTAAAAATAAAATAAATAAAAAAAAGAAAGAAAGGGGTGGGGGGAGGGGAGGGGAGAGGGGAGGACACATCAAGTGCCTGTGCTTTGTATCCTGTACTGTTTTTGGTTTTTAAACAGAAAAAAGGGGGGGGGGGGGTAGAAGGGAGGTGGTTGCTCACTGAATACATGTTTTCTGTCGTTGGTGCTGCTCAGGTGGGAATCTGGGAGCAGGACGTGAGGATGAATGTCACCGACACACCCACACGATGACAGATTGTCCTTTCGTTGGTTTCAACGGGACCTGACTGCAGGGGGAACAGTTGGTTTCAACGGGACCTGACTGCAGGGGGAACAGTTGGTTTCAACGGGGACTGACTGCAGGTGGCAAAGACAACCAACTTTAAACATTTGCCCGTTCCGCCCAACGAAAGACACCAACAAATGACAAGACGAAACACGACGCGTTTCGACCTCTGGTTTCGTTCAGGCAAGACCAAAAAATCATTTCAAGACAATGAAAACAAAGAACGAACAATCACTTGTCACCTCAAATTGGATTGATTCTACATCCATTTTGCTCAATTGGATTGATTCTACATCCATTTTGTTCAGTTGGATTGATTCTACATCCATTTTGCTCAGTTGGATTGATTCTACATCCATTTTGCTGAGTTGGATTGATTCTACATCCATTTTGCTCAGTTGGATTGATTCTACATCCATTTTGCTCAATTGGGTTGATTCTACATCCATTTTGCTGAGTTGAATTGATTCTACATCCATTTTGCTCAATTGGATTGATTCTACATCCATTTTGCTCAATTGGGTTGATTCTACATCCATTTTGCTCAATTGGATTGATTCTACATCCATTTTGCGTCCTGTTTGAGGAGATAAGTGATTGTTCGTTCTGTGTGAAGTGGACTGTCATTGACTAACCTCCCCCCTCCCCTCGCTCCCCCTTGTCCCCACCCCATATCCCACCAGCCAATTTCCGCCCCTCCCTCCCCTCCCTCCCCCCCCACCCTCCCTCCTTCATCGGTTGTTCTTCTTCCATATCTTCCTCCACCTCCACCTCCCCTCCTCCCCCTAAGGGACGTTGGTCAGGCCGGACAGTGGGAGAGGGCGGACAGTGGGAGAGGGCGGACAGTGGGAGAGGCCGGACAGTGGGAGAGGGCGGACAGTGGGAGAGGGCGGACAGTGGGAGAGGGCGGACAGTGGGAGAGGCCAGACAGTGGGAGAGGCCGGACAGTGGGAGAGGGCGGACAGTGGGAGAGGGCGGACAGTGGGAGAGGCCGGACAGTGGGAGAGGCCGGACAGTGGGAGAGGCCGGACAGTGGGAGAGGGCGGACAGTGGGAGAGGCCGGACAGTGGGAGAGGCCGGACAGTGGGAGAGGCCGGACAGTGGGAGAGGCCGGAGGGTGGTGTTGTGATGAGGGCAGCATTGACCAACGGCCACGTGCGGCGGCTGAGAGGGGATGGACAGCGGCAGGGGTGGGGTGGGGGGGGTACTGCCTGTGACATCATCTGATCTGATCGTGCGGTTAGAAAGAGGGACAGACGCTGCGTGCAGTCAGCACTGCGCTTCCTTCATTTCACTGCGGTGACTACCTTCACCGTTCAGCGCTGCGCTTCCTACATTTCACTGCGGTGACTACGTTCACCGTTCAGCGAGCGCTTCAGAGAACAGATAAATGTCTGTTCAACCCCACTTGCTTCACCACCGAGTTTTTGGGCGAAAGTGGCCTAAAAGCCGCCTTTTCCTGTGGCGGAAGAGAGAGAGAGAGAATCACCGGCACCCCTGGCAAAGCCCGTTAAGGTCAAGTTGCCCTCAGAACAGACAGACAGACAGACAGACAGAGAAGAGAGAGACAGAGAGCCAGACAGAGAGGCGCCCATGCACACACTCACACACACTAAGACACACACACACTAACACACACACAGGCACACTAACAACACACACACACACACACACACACACTATTTAAAAAAATGTGCCCCTGGTTTACAGTAGCATACCCCTCACCTACGGTGGTGTGCTCCCTGTTTACATTGCAGGTGTGTCTCCGGCCAAAAAATCAATACTGCTGCCCTTCCTCCCTACCCCACTCCTTCCCACCCAGCCTGCTGATTGCAACATATTACATCAGCCAACACT
The DNA here is from genome assembly GCA_018398815.1 of Conus ventricosus. Taxonomy (NCBI): domain Eukaryota; kingdom Metazoa; phylum Mollusca; class Gastropoda; order Neogastropoda; family Conidae; genus Conus; species Conus ventricosus. The sequence goes on along the minus strand of JAFLJL010017882.1, from coordinate 47,156 downwards.
GCCCGCGTGGCGGCGCTGTCACAGCCTGGCCAATGAGCGGCCGCTCACGACTAGGTTAACCCACACATTCTTCCACTGACTGTCAGGCAAGCAGGACGTGTTTTACTGCGCTGTGGGTGTCTAACCGGTTTACTGAAGAACAGAATTGTGTATCTTAAAGGTTTGTTGGCTCGTTGAAGACAATATTGTTGACAAAGATACAGCCAGTTTTAATACGTGTTTGGCTATCGATGAGAAAAATGGCGCTGCATTGTTGAAAGTTGGCCGAAGCAAAACAAACCATCACGCGTTGATTGTTGGGAGCTGGCTTGAGACAGCTAAAGCCATGTTTAAAAAACATGGCGTTCATTTCTTAAGGCGGAGGTAAACACGGCTGATTCGTATGCTAAAAAACTTATATTTGAAACATTTTTGCTGTTCCTCCCAAGTAAAAAATGTTCTCAGTTTGTATTAGACTTGATTGATTGTTAACTACAGATTCAGTGTTTATGTGGCAAGCTGATCTGTGTATTAAGATGTGTATACTTTTCTACTTTTTAATTCTAACCAGTTCATCTGCCTTTAAGTGTGCCCTTATGCAACTGAATGGCGATTTTGAATGTTCTGGCAAACAAACTAGATAGGGTTAGGCAGACCTTAGTACATCTACCAGTATGGAGAGGAGTAGTGTGTGGCTAGCACTATCTTCATATAAATGCTTCAATATATCAATGACGGATGTACTACTACTGGCGATTAGAGCCGCCATAAAAGCTTGGCTACGGCAGTAATTGCTGTAACTCTGCCAATTTTCAAGCTGGTTGAGAAAAGAGGAGCACAGCAAACTAGGCTAAGTGATAAGTTTTATATTTTTGACATAAAATCCGCACACTTATTCTGACTAATTTCTAACCTACAAAACTATGTGTAACAGATTAGGCTGACACGAGGCCGAAACCTAATCGCTTAATTTACGGCTAGCGAGACGCGCGACCTTCGTTCACACAGCGCACGGCAGCGACCAAAAAATCAATAAAGCGGGAGACTGGGCTTGCCAGGTGAGGGGTGGGGGTGTATTCATTTCAGGTTGACAGCGCGCCAGGTGTCGTTAGCGAATGTTCTAGGCTGTTACGTGTCACTCCCACTTTGTGGCCGCCACGTTAGCAAGACCGGGTTGTATTGTCATTGAAGGTGTGTGGTGTAGTGAGAAGATATTTACCGGGTTTTGTGCAGGTTGGTTTTGTTTATATATATTTTGATCATGGCAGAACAAGACAGTGGGAGATTTCTAAGCTGACAATACTTGACGAGCATGTTGAGTACCATGCACAATTTGTTAGTGCTTTGGATGAGTTGAGAGCGGCAGGCCCTTCATATTCTCGCAAACTAAGAGAGATTGCTCGTTTGTTGAATCCATATGCTAAAAGGTTTTCTACAGTTGGTCTTTCTTTCATAGAGTCTACTCTATGAGGAAGGATTTGTATTTAATGTTTTCAAGCAGTGAGGAGATAGAAATTATTGGACTACTCCCGTACAAGAACCAATGCAACTCCAAACACATTCCTCTCAAAGTCCGCAGCAGTGAGAGAGAACTAGCGCTCCACCCTAGAGCGGTCAAAGGTCACAGTGGCAAGCCGTTTCTTCAACGCTCCACCCTAGAGCGGTCAAAGGTCACAGTGGCAAGCCGTTTCTTCAACGCTCCACCCTAGAGCGGCCAAAGGTCACAGTGGCAAGCCGTTTCTTCAGCGCTCCACCCTAGAGCGCTCAAAGGTTACAGTGGCAAGCCGTTTGAGAGATCCAGCGCTCCACCCTAGAGCGGTCAAAGGTTATCAGCAGTGAGAAGATTAGACTTTTTTTTGCTGCTTCGTCGCTTTGCTGTCTACGCTCCACTTCACATACAAAGGCTGTCTATTCAGACGTCTTGCACCAAGTGGTGTTACACATGACAAATAATAAAGCTCTGTGTACACCACACACACCCCACCCCCAAGTCACCCCAAGTTCTTAATTAAGTTTTTAATTAAGTCGCCCCAAGTTCTTAATTAAGTTTTTAATTAAGTTACTTCAAGTTCTTAATAAGTTCTTGATTAAGTTTTTAATTAAGTTCTTGATCAAGTTCTTGATAAGTTCTTGATTAAGTCATCCTTTAAGTACAACCAAGTTCTTATTAAGTTATCTTATAATTATCAAAAAAATACAACCTATGTTTTTATCTTAAATAGTAGATGTCTAATATAGTACACACACGCTTCAAAAAACGCGTCATCGTTGAGGATGTCTTGCTCAGCGTTCTCTGCATAGATCTTAATGAAGTTCTTGCAACCTAAGCAACCGCATTGATTACAATTCTGGTCTATGGAAATGTCTTTTATAGACTCCATGTCTTTATTTATTGACTTCATCATTTTATAATACGCCATGATCTATTTTTATTAAAAAATTTAAAATTAAGTTCTTAAAATATTATTCCATTTGAAATGGATCAAAACGATGCTTTGTTATTGGCGGTTTTGGCGTGCTGTTGTCTTTCTCTGTATTTAACGGTTCAGATTTTTTTGGTTGCTTTTGTTTCTGCTGCCATTGTGTATATATTTTATAACCGTAATAACTGCCCCCAACAGCAGCAATGGTGCCAAAAATGGCAACAGTTTTAAGTTCAATATTCCATGAAGACTTTGGCGCTGTAGGTCTTGTATCACATGGAGTTTTTATAGCGGACATTGAATCAACTTGTTCTGGCGTTGGCGGTGTTATGTTTTCATGATGAGTTATATTCTGTAACATTAATTTTTTTTGTCTGTTCCACTCTGCTAATTTTTTCCTGCTTCAACACGCCCAGGATTTTTAATGGTCTCCACCTGATTCAGCGTTTTCTGCTGATTTTCTGGCTTGGTTACTTTCTCCACCTGATTCAATGTTTCCTGATTCTGATGATTTTCCAGCTCGCTCATTTTGAAGGAAACAAAATCTATATGATTAAAGTTATTAATCCCATGATTAATGGCGATAACAATGTTCCAAATCTGTAGTATAGATCACATCCTAGAGACTCTAATGCTTTGTTAAAACTGGATCCTGTGTTAAATCATACATAAAATCTTGTTCAGAATCAATGGGCGCAAATCTACTAACTAGTTTAGTGTACAAACTAAGAACCGTTTGTCCTACACTTTTTACCATTCTTGACCCTAGCTGCGCTTCATACCTGTTATGATACTTTAAAATGTCTTGCGCGACATCTGTTGAATCTGTTCTATGCTGAATTCAGTTCCGAGGAACTGTTTTGTTTTCCCACATGCTGCCAAAGAATACAGCTCTCCTTTTTGGGCATAATAGCTTGGTCATCAACTTGGTCATTTATAAGTTCAGGAAGGTTTAGGCTGCCTTGTAGCTGTAGGAGATCATCACTGTTCATGTTTTTTAATAATTATAATTATTTTATTTTATAAAAATGAGCACCGAAAAAACTGTTACCAACCTTGTATACCATTCTGCTGTTATTGGAGGACTAAGTGTAGGATACTCAATGCTTGGTAAAAGCTTGTTAAGAATTAAACCAGCAGATCTTGGTAAACTAGACTTTGAGGATTCAGCAAAGCTGATTGCTATCATTGCAGCTTCGGTTGCTACGAAAGATTTTCTAGTTAAGCAAGGAATAATTCCGGACAATATAAATATGTAAGAAAAAAATACATTTATAAAAAATGGCTTCACTCGCATAATGATAGGCGGCGCTGTGGTGAATGCGCTTGCTTTTAGCGGAAGTAATTTCGCATTTAGTAAACTGCGGGATGACAGCGAGAGAAAAAGACATAACAAAGCTATGGAGGAACTAGCAGCTGCACAAGACGCCTATGAAAAGCAGAGACTTGAGCAGTTAGATTTTATTAATGACACACTGAAAAAACAGGGGCATGCAGCTTACACATTTAAAAATGTTGATCAAGCAATAAAACAATATTATCTAGTAACAGGCAAACCAATCGAGACATTGCCCCGCCAAAATTCAGTGACTTTTATCAACCATCAGAAAAACAAAGATGCAAGAAATCGGGTTTATTGTCGTTGGTATGACCGTTGTGTATTTTGTTGCACATAATATTGGCTGAGTAAAAAATGAACAAATCTATTATTCGCCAAAAGGATATTGGAAGGGAATCACAGCAATTAAAAAGCTAAGCCAAGCAGCTGGAGTCAGTGAACAAACAGCAAAAGAATGGTTATCTAAACAAGCGATTTGCAAATTTATTTACCAGCGCCTAGCCGAATACAGAGGCCACACTTTGTCAATACAACTCCAAACGACACCCATCAAATGGATCTTCTATATTTACCCTCTGATAGGATTAGACGAAAAGATTTAAGTACGCACTCACAGTCATTGACATAGCTTCAAGATACAAGATGCGGAGCCATTAACACAATAGAGTGCTTCTGCTGTTGCTGTTGCTATACAACTGATATACCAAACGAGGGCCACTAACTTATCCTCGCATGATTCAAGTCGATGATGGAAAAGAATTTAAAGGCCAAGTGAATCAATTATTGTTAAAAACACAGAGTTACTATTAGAAGAGGCATTCGGGAGTTCACAGATCACAGGCTTTAGTTGAAAACTTTAACAAACAGTTAGCCGAAAGACTTTTCTCCTACCAGTATCACAGAGAGCTGATTGACAATTCTCGCAACACAGAATGGGTTAGAAGACTGCCCTCAGTTTTTGCGCGCAATGAATAATGAAGAATTTAAAGGCCTAAAACCAGTACAAGCAATCAAAAGAAAAACAATAAATGTTTGCTGAAGGAGAGTCTTCATCCGGCAAACTATTACCATTTGGATTGAAAGTAAGGTACCTTTATTTACCGGGGGAAGCAGAAGGGGACACTCGCATCAGGGCAACAGATCCAGTTTGGAGTGTTGACCCGTACGAATAAAAAGATTGTAAAAATGAATCCGCCCGTGTATTATTTACGAGAAACTGACACAACAAAACAACCAGCTCCTCAAAGATCTTTTGTGAAAGAAGAACTGCAGATAATTCCGCCAGACACAGTTCCGCTTTAATTAATTTACGGTTCTCCAGTGCCCAATTGCATATGAAAACTCTGGATTAACAAACACCCGTTTTGTGTTTGTTCTATCTAATGACTTCTTTGTTACAACAGTTGTGTTGATCTCATGTAGATTAGATCGCAGTTTTACGTTGTCATGATGAAAAGTCTTATTGCCAAACAATGCTTCTTTGTAGTTGTCATGTGATATGTTTGACTGCACAACGCTGCGGGATATTCCCTTGCTTTCTTAATGATTTTCTCCTGGCTCGAAATACTGTACATTTTCGACCTTAAACCACATACTCCTTAATCACCTTCAGATAATTCATCCTTCATCTTTCCTAAAACCTTCTTGTTAGTAATTGAATGCAAAGGCGAATCTTTAGGGTAATCAGATGTATCATACCATCCCGCATGTCCTTTAGCTACTTCCATTTCCATGTCTTTATAGATGTCTTCAGTAGGAATATCTATAACAAAACTATCTGTATCTGTGTAAAGCACTCTGGACTCGGGATACGAGGGCTTAAAGTAGTCATAAAGAAACTCTAACATCAAAAGCTTTGATAATTCTAAAACAGTAAACCCAATAAATACAGGTTTGTCTAATTTGACTTTCTTTTTTTTTCATCATTATGCCAAAAAGCTGATCATGAAATCTTCTGAAGTCCTGATAATTAGGTTTTGAAGTTAGCTTAATTGCTTCGTTCTCTTTGGTGACCAATCTGACATCTTTACGCTTGTGCGGATTCTCCATAGTCTTTCCAAAACAGCTGTTGTTCATCAGCTTGAAAAAGTCTTTTCTGAAGCATCTGTGGATTTAGTTCTAAGATCAGTGTTCTTCATGATGTATGGTTTCTGAACTGTTCTTGATCAAAGCAATTATGCGATGAACAGCTGTTAACTTCAAACCGCGTCTTAAATAAAATTGTAGAAGTCTGTAATGGCAGACATAATTTTTTTTGCCTCGAAGATTAGGCACAAGTTTAGGCGGCTCTCTTGGATTCATCTTTAGACTTTCTGCTGCTAATGGATAGTCATTATGCAGGTCATGGAGTTCATGAGGATATTCTAAGTCAACTTCTAGAATGAAGCCACGCTGTTGATCAGGCGTTAAACTGCCCAACCACTTTAATGCCTTTTGATATTATCGTACCTGTGTACATCTTGAAGTTGCGTAATGGAAGTGATTGCGCCATTGCCCATCCATACAGATTGTTTACATCTAAATACATGAGATAGTTAGACCTTTTACTTGGATCATAGTCGTCCAAGTATTTGTTGTTTGCTTTACAGTAATGATGCGACGCCATACTAATTCCTCCACGCATCCGTTTTCAATCATCTGAATCATTGGTAAATCTGACAATAAATCAATCTGTACTCCAGTAAACTTTAAGAAAGCATCCCAACTCATCCCGGGCGCAGAAATGTAATGCGCGGGATCCAGGCTATAATGTTTCATGCAGGTCTTTCTGTAATTTTCAAAGACGTCCGCCAACAAACATGTATCAGCCATCAAGTAGGAGTCATGATAGTCTCCCATCGTTTTACACTCTAACTTCTGCCACGCATCTTGAGCATGCTGGTAATCAGAATCACTGATGTCCTTTCCTCTGAGACTAGAAAAGAACGCGCCTTTAGGCGGAAGTGTGTCTTCATCAAACCTTTCCCAACTGTTCATGTACTCATAAGGGTAAACGCCCTTTCTAACAAGAGTTGAGTCAAAATATTCTTCTGTTATTGGGCAGGACTTTAAGGACATAGCCAGTGACTCTAATGATCCCATCATGTGTTGCATAGAGTCATAAAAAGACATGTTATTTAGATTAAAGCACATGTACTTTTCTGATGACTGTGCAATGCATGACACTCTGAAGGCATCGTCCACTGCTTTCATTATAAGATGAGAGTCGTAACCTCGCAAGTTATGAAAGAAGATGGGCAGCTTCCATGTCTTAGGATCAAACTTTAGTTGAAGATTGCATTTGTTATGCGCCGCTCCTCTGAACTTTCCGCTAATGTGATCATGGTCTCTTACTGTCGAATTCTCTGCGTCTGATGAGAGACCTAAACCGCAAATCCAACAATGTGTGGCTGAGTCATACTGTTGTTGGTCTTCAGGTGCCATTATGATTTCAGATAAGTTTAGATTATTAGAACAGTCATTGCGCACTTGCTGCATGCGTTCTAAGAAGTATTCTGCGGCATTTGGCCCTCTATATAATTTTGGCTTTGAATGAACGCCATCCGACCTAACAATAATGAAGGCAAATGAACAAATCTGATGATTACTCATTAAGACTGTTTTTCGAAGTTTTTGTGGTGCTGGCCCTTCATAAGGAACAATAAGCGACTCGAAGTCTGCGTAAACTACGTATGGACTTGTTTGCAGCCGTTTCCAGTTCTTAAAACTAACTTTAGATCCTGGCGGGGGCGTAGTTAGTTCTGTCTTACAGTCTACAGAACTTTTACAATGTTTATATGTTCACTCGCGGCTTGCACAGATGGAATTCTTGTTAAACATTTTCTGCAGAATTCTTGTATGTTAGTGTTTTTTGAAGAAATGCGCCAATAATCTGCTCATTGTGCGTATCAATGTGTAATGGGGCAGCCCTGCTGGCGAAAACATTAGGAGTAAGTCCACATGACTTTTGGCTGGTTCGCCTATTGTTGGACTGTTCTTGGACACTTTAATTGGCGCCAAATTTGTTTCCTCATCCCATGTGTATACATTAACAGTTATTGGGTTGTTTTGTTCTTCAAACTGATCAATTTGGTCTACACTAACAGGAAAGGATATTCCATTGAAGTTAAGATCTTTGGCGTATTGCCGATAGTTAGTCACTCTTTCTGCGTGTTCGCGGACATGATGCAGCCTTGCAAGAACGCACCACATGAAACATTTGTTGTCTGAATTTTTTATGTTTAAAACTGCTCTCTTTAAAACCAACTCCCGTGGTAGCGGAATGTAAGCCTTGCCTACAATCGGTGCATACTTAGCCTGTTTTAATCTAATCTCTAAGACTTGCCCTCTGACCAACCAGAGCCTCTCATTTTAGCTTTTTTCAGGGGCAGCTTTCAAATTTTGTAAGCAGTTCTTTCTGCCCAACGGGGTGTTTAAGTCATTATGAAAAAGAATATTTCTGCTGTTTAGTTGAGCCCCGGGACTTCTAGATTTTTTATTTATTGTTACATAGTCGTTTAAAAAACAGTACTTTACTTTAACTGGGGGGGTTATTGTTAGTTTGCCGGGAAATTGAGAAATAGCATGCAACACTTGCCTGTACGTTTTTTGGGGTAAAGATTTTAAAATAAATTATCATTCGTGCTCTTGATAAAGCTCTCTCTCGAGCTTTCCCTTCAAAAAAATTTCGTCTTGCCCTTCATTTATTTTTGCCATGTTTCTTTCTTTTTAACCCAAACTATTTTTTTAAAATTTAAAAAAAAAATAATTAATCAGAATCAATATAACGGTTTTTTTTTGCGTTTGGACTCAAAAACTAAGTATAAACCCCCTTTTTGGGTGTTTAATGGGGAATGTTTAAAACCCAGGGGGTTTAATGTCTCGTTTATTTTTTTAGCTTTCCTTTTTTATCTGGGGGGGTCTGGCTTTTTGAGAAAAACCCGGGCCCTCGCCTTTTTTGAGATCAAACTTTTGTTTTTTTTAGTCATCAAAATGGGCCCCCGGGTAAACGTTTTAAAATTTTTTCATCCTTTGATGTTTGATTTCAGCTAGCGCTTTTATTTATTATCAGCTTGAAAGGAAATAAATTTAGCTGGTTTTTAGTTGAACCATGGCTGTGTGTTTTTGGGGTTTTAAATTTTAAATTTTTTTTCTAGCGCACCCACGGTAATGAACACAGGCCGGGGAGTAAAGGGCAAAAACCCCCCTAGAGGTAAAGTGGGGTGCGCCCATGGCCCCTTTTTCCCCAAGAGACCAAAACTCGTTCCCGCTGAAAGGCATTATAGGCGGTTTCCCCCGTATTAAATAAGTAACAGCATTAAAGGCACAGAAAACCTTCGTTTGGTTTTGGGTGTTTTTGAAAAATCTTGCTTAGTACTTGCTGCATTTGTGTAATGTTGGTTAAACTAAAGGTTTTTTTTGTCGGGGGTTTCTACTTTCTCTTCTTTTTGGGGGGCGCTGTTGGGGACATTTGGATTAAAAACCCGAACAGACATGCTTTTTTAAATAAAAAATTAAATTTTGTATATACATCTTTTTTAAACTGTTCTTTACAATATTTTAGTGCGCATTTATATTAAAACAAGGTAATTAAAGGGGGGTTTTTTTTTCGGCTTCTTCTTCTTTTCAATTTGAATGGGTTTTTTACGTCTCTCAAACTCTCCCCCTTCCATGCAACTAATTTTTTCCTCTGTTGACCCTTTGGTCCAAACCCTTTTAAAACCCTATTTTGTTGTTAAAAAAATCATCAAGCCTAAAAATTTTTGGGGAAAATGTAAATCTTTAGAGCAAGGTAAATGTTGGAAATTTTTACCTCCGCCTCCCAAAAGTTTTTTTATTTCATCAAAATGTGTTAAAAGGTTTTTTAAACCCGCTAGCGTAGATTTGGTTAGGAAATTTCCCTCAATCGAAAAAATTTTACTTTCGTTAATTTTTTTATTAAAAAAATTTTTTCCCCTTCCCCTTTTGGGAAAGGTTTTTTTCATCTTCCACAGCAATAAATACCTTTTTAAACGATCTTGCTGCAACACTAAAAAATAAAAATTCCCCCTTTGTGTCTGCCCGGGTTCTGGGAAAATTTTTGGATTTATGGAAAAACACTCTTTCGGGAATTTTATTTGGGGAAATGTGAATGATATTGGTGCGCAATCAAACTCTGGGTAAAATTTGAGTTGCTAAAAAAGTCAAATCTAAGAGATGTCGAAATGCTGTACTTTGCTTCGGTGTCTGTTGATCTGATAACACGTTTGTATTCATTAAAAGTTAGTTCATATGACAATCTGTCTTTTAATGCTCCTTGAAAGTATGGCGCATGCGCTTTTAACAACTCAAAATCTAAGGGGATGGAAAAGCGATTCCATACGCAAACTTTACGGCTACATACTTTTTGCCGTCTTTAACATCTGCGGCGCCTATTCTATGTTTTAGTGCTTCTTCATTTTCGATTCCTTGAAACGCAAAGTCAGCCCTTTCATTCCCGGTTAGCCATAGATCAGAATAGGTTAAAAATATGTCTGCATTGTGTAAAGAAAATATTTCTTGCCCCTCAAGTTTTATAGAAATTTTCTTAACGATTGCCCGTCCCAGATTCTGGACAACTGTCCTGTTTGGGTCTGTTGTTGAATCGAGCGCTATTTTGAAAGTAAGACGCGCAGAGCCTGGCACAATCAATTCATCCGCTCCTAAGTCTGGAAATTTGACAGTAAGAATTTGATCTGCATCAATAGTAGATGGATTATTTGGAACATAATATTCCGTTTATTTCCCTTCACGCCTAAGGGCTCTTTCAGTTTTCTATGCGGGTAAGAATCGAGCCATATGTTTGCTCCGCCATTTTTATAAAACAAAATAAAAAGTTAATTATTTAAAAACATGGCAAGAATTGAAGGTGAAGAAGATTATGATGTTTTGATCCTGGAGACGACATGAGTGAAATGATCCCTTTGACACAGCATCGCTCAATGCGGCATGAATTAACGAAAGTAAGGTTAAATCATTTTACAAAAGTTTAGGCCAAGAACCTCCCGAATTTATAGACCCAAATGATTTTGAATTAAAAGATGATCATTTGTCTGTAAAAAAAAGATCAAGGGCAACTTGTTCGGCTTACAACTAAACCCGACCCATCAAAGTTTTTAGCCAAGAGTACAATTATACAAAGACTTAGTGTGAAAGACCAAAATCGCCTTGGCCTTGTTAGGCCAAAAATTAAGGGCAGAGGCAGTTGCTAAACTTCAAAACACACTGCAAGAACTCCCAACAGATAACCAAATGCAAAACATGGAACTTAAAGAATTAAATCAATCAGCAGGCGAATTAATAAATACAATAGAAGCAGAAACCAGTTTTTCAGAAGAAACAGCGTTAAAAACAATTAATGATTCCCCATTGCCTATGCGAGAATTATTAGCCCTTGATCATGCTTTAAGAACCATCAGAGGCGAATTAACAAACAATTTAGCAAAACTAGGTGAACTAGATGGGCATATAAGAAGAGAAAAAGAAAAACTCGTTGAGGCTGATGACGCCGACTTAGGGCATGATATTAAAGAAAGAATAACCCAAAGACTAAAAGATCTTGAACAAGAAAGATCAGCAAGACTAGAAGTGCTAACTACTAACCGAGACCAATTACGAACTCAAGTGAATAGAATAAGAGAAACTATCCGAAAAATTTTATATGAAGACACAACGCTAGCAGAACGAATAAAAACGCTGTTTAGAGAGCAAGGCGTCACATTAGCAAGCGTTATAACTGCCTTAGGATTTGCAATAAGCACACTGGTGTTGGCTATTACAGGCGGCGGTGGCCAAAGTCCAGTGCTTCCATCGCCATCGCCTCCACCTGATAAATCATGGGTAAAAAACAGCTTGATCATCTTGCGAGTTTATTAAAAAAATTAGCTGGTAAAGCTATAGACTCTTTACCTGGTATATTAGGAGGTATTGTTAGCTGGCTTTTGTCTACTGCAAGCAAAGTAGTTGGCTTTATGGCTGAGCACTTATGGACATTAGTTCTCTTAATAGTTGGGTTAATATTTAGTAAGATAAAGACCGAGTAATCCTAGGCCAGTTAATCCAAGAACAAGTGCTGTCTTTTCATATTCATGGTCATCGCGAACAGAGTCCGCAAGCTTTGCTGAGTCTTCAATGACTTTGGGGGTTGGACTTCGGGGATTAGATGACTTAATCTTGGGTGTTCTTTTATTGTTTGTAATATTACTGGCCCAGAATTTATGTCGTTTTTCCCAACCTTCTGTTCATTGCCTGCTATAAGAATTTCATTATTATAGTTTATTATTGTACCTATCTGGAGTCTGAGGTCAGAAGGCAGCATGTATAAACCAGTGCCAACAGCAAAGTCTACTTTCGATCTTGCGTATTGTAAAACATGTTGGTACCTTTGAATACTTGAAGGTAAATCAACTGTAGAATTAATGGCGTCCTCTAAATTTGCTAAGTATTGTTTTTGTGCGTCAAAGCCAGTAGAAGGATCAGTTATGCTTGATCTTGCCTGTGCTTGCGAACCTAGCAAACACCAAACGTAAGTACGAATAGAGTCGTTTATTCGTTCTATTCCCGCCCTAGTTAGGCCCTTAGAAGTGTCTAAGATAAATGTTGTCCATGCTGTTTTATGCTCTTGCTGTAGGGACCCAGGCTGAACAGTTTTGCCTGAAAAGAAAGTTTTGAAAGGAGGATGCCAGTCATAGTTATACTTTCTGTGCGTGCCCCGAAAATAAAGGTCGCCTAGGCCATGATTATGATCCAACTTTTGTCTAAAGCCTGTCTTGATGTTAATATTGAATTCGTTACAGATCCTTTCAAAAGCCTTCATGTCTATTCTGTTGCTGAGTGGATTAAATGGTTTGTCATTTGGTAATGGCGCTTGCAGTTCAGCCAAAATACGTCTAAAGGTGTAATAGAAATGAAATCTGTACACTGACCTCACCAAAGGATCATGGTGATTTAAATGATCAGCATACGCCACTCCACACCCAGTTGATACGCAAAACACAGCAAAGTTTAACTGGTTCTGATAAAACTGCATCGGATGACTAAACCACGCTTTCTTGATGTGGTCGTTTTCAATAGGGGGTTAAGATAGCTCTTCAATGGAGTACTCACCTTTTTATGAAAAGAGGCAGTCTGGGTCACAGCAATGTCAAGAGTATCAGTTGCTATATTTTTAAGATTGTAGTGCGGCCCAACAGAATATTTTGCGCCAGTATATTTGAATGCACTCATTTTTATTTCGTTTAAAAAAATGTTTGTAACAATAACAACCCAAGACCATCCTTCGTTTTTAGAACATGCTGTTGAAAACGATTGCGGAACCAGAACGGTCGCGCTCCATGAAATATTCTACAAAGTCGTATGGTTTAATATAAGCAAAGCCAAGGAGAATAACAAGATTCTAAAAGTTACCAAGCAGGGACCAAAATTAGCCAGTTAATAATACCTGATGGTTATTACGGGTTTTGCTCACTAAAAGAAGCAATGAGTAACTTTGACATTACTCTCAAACTTAACAATGCAAATCTAAAAACAATGTTAACATTCAAGCCTGAAGAAGTATCTTACTTTTTTGATAGAGAGCTAGCTAAAATGTTAGGCTTTACAACTGGCAATCTACCCACTTATAGTTTTAGTGCTGCGCCAGATGAAACTACTTATGAGGGGAAAGTCCGCTCGATCTTGCATTACATTCATTACTCTATGTTCATTTGGATGAGCTGAGCACTGATGAAAACTTATATGATGGAAGGCCCTCAACTGTTTTAAGAGCTCTTCCATCAGGGAAAGCTGCATATTGCGATTATGAAATTATACAATTCCCTAATTTACAGTTTAAAAGATTAGTTTGTGGGAGGGTCGGATCATTTAATATAAAAATCAAAGACAAAGCGGGAAAAGTTGTAAAATGTGATAACCTGCACATTGTTTTGGAAATAAAATAATACGTTACTAAAAAATAATGTCGCGTGGGCCAGAAGAACCGGGAGTTACATTAGCGCCTGTGAGGTGTATAACTTTAGAATTTAAAGACCTTGCAGACGTTGCGGACTTTGAACAAAACGGTGAGATAGGCACTTTGTATGGTTTTGAGTACACTAAAGATGGTGATTATAAACGCAAAGAGGTGACGACAACAAAAGGTTTCCTAAACTAGAACAACTGCGCAATCTAGAGGCAAATAATGTTGGCCAGTATGAATATAAAATAGTTCGAAAACCTGACCTCAAATGGCACTTAGAACCATATTTAGAATGGGACATAAAATTTGAATTCATAAGCCCATTTACATATTTTAGCCGTCAAAAAAGTTTCAGAAAAGCATTCAACTCTGGCCCTTTACATGTAAGTCTTATGCCGGACGACAATAGTCGGAAAGAAATTGAAATAACGCCGTATGGGAAAAAACAGTACATCCTCCACAGAAAAGAAACAGTTGTAAAAAAAGCTTCTACAAAATTACAGTTCTTTCCAAGCAGAAAATTAGGAGACACGTTCACAATGATATTTGAAATTTCTGTCTTTAAAGATGTGGAGAGGGATGGGGTTGTGGGCGTTAGTGACGTCCTTATAAAAGGAATTAATATTAGCTGGCAAAACTTAGACGTTAAACGCCTTAACGTTGTTGTCGTCGTTCTTCACAATGGTGAGGATATTAAGATTATAACAACAAGCAACAAAATCAATGTTGACTTAAATAGAAACAATCTTACAGAACTGAATTGGATTAATCTTACACATTTAGGCCTCGTAGGGTTTTATTATACTGAACAAGTTTTGACGGAGAGTATGATAAAAAATAATAACTGGATTAGATTAAATTCTGTTATAAAACTATGGAGCAGTTAAACTTTATGACAAAAACTCCTCATTGCTCATTGATTTGTGGGCAGACTGGTTGTGGAAAAACAATATTTATCCTCGACCTGTTACAAACAGTTTATCGTTATAATTTTAATCATATTGTGGTTTTCTGTCCAACACTTAAATGGAACAAAGCATATCATGATAGAAGGTTTATATGGACAGATGATGACATATATTTAGTTAATCCTAGCAATAAACTGAGTGAGTGTTTAGAACAGTTTTATAGACTGTTTGAAGGAACGCAGACACTATTTATTATAGATGACTGTTCGGCAGAAAGAGACATAGTTAAAAAGAGAAACACTTTGTCGAAACTAGCTTTCAGCGGAAGACATGCTGGGATAAGTGTGTGGATTTTATGCCAGAAATATAACTCGGTTTTAAAAGACTTTAGAGAACAGTTAAAGACTGTAGTTTTATTTCACATGAAAGACAGAGACTCATTTGAAGAATGTTTGCGCGAAAATGATGTTATTGAAAATGACCAGGAAAAACATAGGATTAAACAAAAACTGAAATCTGAAAAGTTTAGTAAATTAGTATTAAAAACGGATAACCCTGCACAGTATGTTTGTTTGTAGATAATCGTTATTTTTTGGTTATTGAAGTCTTACTTGTCAGAGAACAGTAATATGCTGATTCTAGGTCACTTTCGCCCGAAAACTTGGTGGAGGAGCAAGTGGGGTAGAACAGACATTTATCTGTTCTCTGCTTCCTACATTTCACTGCGGTGACTACCTTCACCGTTCAGCGAGCGCTTCCTACATTTCACTGCGGTGACTACCTTCACCGTTCAGCACTGCGCTTCTTACATTTCACTGCGGTGACTACGTTCACCGTTCAGCGAGCGCTTCCTACATTTCACTGCGGTGACTACCTTCGCCGTTCAGCACTGTGCTTCCTACATTTCACTGCGGTGACTACCTTCACCGTTCAGCGAGCGCTTCCTACATTTCACTGCGGTGACTACCTTCACCGTTCAGCGAGTGCTTCCTACATTTCACTGCGGTGACTACCTTCACCGTTCAGCGAGCGCTTCCTACATTTCACTGCGGTGACTACCTTCACCGTTCAGCGAGCGCTTCCTACATTTCACTGCGGTGACTACCTTCGCCGTTCAGCGAGCGCTTTCTTCATACACTGTGAGAATTATGACTACATATGGCGTTCACCCATCACCTATCACCCATCACCTATCACCCATCACGCGTCACCTGTCGCATATCACCCATCACCCATCACCTATCACCCATCACCTATCACCCATTAAGTATCACACATCACCTATCACCCATCACCAATCACCTATATCACCTATCACCCATCACCTATCACCCATCACCTATCACCCATCACCTATCACCCATCACCTATATCAACCATCACCTATGTCACCTATCACCCACCACCTATCACCCATCACCTATATCAACCATCACCTATGTCACCTATCACCCATCACCCATCACCTATCACCCATCACCTATCACCCATCACCTGTCACCCATCACCTATCACCTATCACCCATCACCTATCACCTATCCCGGAGTCGTGAAGACCGTTGCGGCGCCACAAAAGACTTCGCAACCAGCTTCCTCCACTCCTCCCGGTTCTCAGACTCTCTCAGACAGTTGCTGAGCGTGAGGCCAGTCCATGCACTGCTGTTGTCCTCCCATCTCTTTCTCTGTCTTCCTCTCCCTCTGCCTCCTCGCACTGTTCCTTGCAGAATGGTTTGGGCAAGTCCTGTTGATCTTGCTGCATGACCATACCATCTCATTTTCCTTTTCACTGTGGACAACAGGCCTTGGTATGGTCCAATGGCTTGCCTTACTCTGGTCTGGGCCTCCAAGGTGGTAATGTGGACTTTGTATGAGATGTGAAGATTCTTGCGGAAGCATCTCATCTCTAATGCCTGAATCCCTCTCTCAAGTTCAGCTGTCAGGGTCCACATCTCACAGGCATAGAGAAATATGGCAATGACCAGGGAGCGCATCAGTCAGATCTTGGAACTGACTGTGATGTTTCTGTCATTCCAGATGGGCCTTAGCCTGGTTAGCGCTGCTGTCGTTTGCTCAGCTCTGGAGAGCACTTCAGGTTTTGATCATTCATCTAAGAGTATGGCGTTCAGCAAGTTTTAAGGAAGAAGACTTTGACTTTTGTCACCACATGTGCCCAACGGCCATACCTTTCTATACGCTCACTACTTTCACTATGCAGTTCTCTCAGCTTGCACTGCCTTTCTTTCCTCTTGCTGTTTGGCATGTATGGCGTCCAGTTAGTGTCAGAGGAACAAAATAAGAAGGACGAGGGGGGGGGGGGAGTGAGAAAAGGAGGACAACAGAGGGGAATGTAAGAAAGAGAGAGCAAAGCTGAAGTAGAGGAAAGAGGAGGGAAAGATGAAAGGAGAAAAATTTGACAAAAGCGGAAAAGAAAGGGAAACCTGGGAAAAAAAGTAGAAAAGACAGAAAAAAGTATGAAAAACTGTAGGAAAGACAGGGAAATACGGAAAACAGAAGGAAATGCAAAGAAATGTGGGAAACGTACAAAAGACAGGGGAAGCGAGAGGTGGCCGGAAAAACAGGGAAATGTGGGAAACGTACAACAGACAGGAAAAGCGAGAGGTAGCAGGAAAAACAGGGAAATGTGGGAACAGTGGTAAAGACAGGAAAACGTTGGGGGGGGGGGGGGGGGGGGGGGGAGTAAGGAATATAGGAAGTTGGGATTACAGGAAAGCGTAGAAAAGATACAGAAGACAAACAAAACCTTACGAAAAATAGGAAGCAGAAAGAAAGATAGACAACAAGGGAAACTCGAATCAGGTAGAAAACAGTAAGAAAGATGGAAGAGCGTATGAAACAGCAGGAAAGATAGGGAGATGTTGCAAAGAAAATGTTAGAAAGAGACAGTAAGAAACATAGGAAGACGTTTGAAAGAGTAGAAAAGAGGGGAACACCTCGGAAACATTAAGTAACAAAGGAACAGTTAGGAAACAGTAAATAGGAACACTTAGGAAATGGTTGGAAAGACAGAAAGTTAAAAACAAACTTAAGAAACGGTGGGAAAGAAAAGACAACCTGGGAAACGGTATGAAAAATAGCAACACCAGAGAAATGTCAGACAATGTCGAAAAGCAGGAAACATGCCAACATATCTCAGAACGTGGGAAAACAGAAAACCTAGGAAGATTTTGTTGTTGTTGTAAATATACGAAAGTAGAAACCCTAGGCAGACGAATGACAGTAGAACACTATGAATATGTCCACAAAAACAGTGATAACAACAACAGCAGGAAACCTAGGAAGCTGTAAATAAAAACCAACCAACCAAACAAAAAAAAGAATATCAGGAAGTGTAGGAAGATGTCAGAACACGTAGGACAGTGGAACACCATGCAGATTGTTAAACCAAAATTTTAATAATAGCAACTCTATGAAGATGTAAAAAACAAAGAAACAGGATACTAGGAAGTCTACGAAGATGAGAGAACCCGTAGGACAGTAGAACACTATGCAGATGTCACAGAAAGGAGTAAGAGAGGAAGAGACAGGACAGTACTGGGATTCCAGACCTGAGAAATAATCAGAATAACCTAATACAGGACCCTGAAGGAAAAGCAAATTTACTAAACAATCAGTTTTGTTCGGTTTTCTCAAATCCCAAGCCTCTAATTAATGTTAGACTAAAGGATGATGATAAGCTCCCCGAAACGCAAAATATCAAAAGTAAGCAAAGCAGGAGTATTTAAGTTACTGACCAACATCAATGAAAAGAGAGCAACTGGTCCTGATGGCATTCCTGGCAAGCTCTTAAAATTATGTGCCAGTGAATTGACTGAGGTATACCAACTACGTTTCCAAGCTTCACTGGACCAGGGAGTAACACCTGATGAGTGACGAGATGCTAGCATTGTCCCTTTATTAAAAAAGGGTGACAAAACAAAAGCAGGGAACTATAGACCTGTATCTCTTACATCCATATCAGCAAAATTACTTGAACACATAATATATAGTAGCATAATGGACCATCTTGACAAATATGACTTCTTAAATAACGCCCAGCATGGTTTTAGACAGCGAAGGAGTTGTGAGACTCAACTTATAACAACTCTCAATGATTTTAATAACTGTCTTAATGATTTCAATAACTGTCTTAACAACAGACAGCAAATAGATGCAATTTTATTAGACTTTTCTAAAGCCTTTGATAAGGTTGACCATGAGGGCCTGCTACTTAAATTAGAACACATCGGCATTGGCGGTTCTTTGCTAAAATGGTCTAGATCATTCCTCGTTGGGAGAACGCAGAAAGTTATTGTGGAAGGGTCGTCATCCCATTGTAAACCCGTCTTCTCAAGTGTACCACAGGGAACTGTTCTGGGGCCCTTGTTTTTCTTAATTTATATATATGACATAAGTAGAAATCTCTCTCCTGGAACTACTGTAAGGCTTTTTGCAGATGACAGCTTAGTATACAGAACAATCAGAAGCAAGAATGATACACTCATTCTACAAGATGATCTAAACGCTTTACAAGAGTGGGAAAGAACTTGGAAAATTGAATTTTCATCCTCAGAAGTGCCAAGTGTTTCGTATATGTAATAAACGCTCACCAACTAGATCAGAATATTCTATTCACAATACTATTCTTAAAGAAACCAGTGCTGCAAAATATTTAGGCGTGATTATAGATAGTCGTCTCAAATGGAAAGAACATTACAATTTAGTATGTAAGAAAGCAAACAACATCTTAGCTTTCTTATACAGGAATATCAACGACTGCCCCCAAAAAGTTAAAGACGACTGCTACAAAACACTGGTTAGATAAATACTGGAATATGGGTGCTCAGTCTGGGATCCTTACCATCTAAAGGACATTGATTACCTCGAAAAGATTCAGAAGAGAGCAGCACGGTTCGTAACAGGGAACCATATCAGAGAGAAAGGGAATGCGAGGAAGAGCATGAGGAAATTAGAATGGAAACCCTTAGAAGAGAGAAGAGCTTTTATCAAACTTAACATCTTCTTCAAAGGCAGAGCTAAACTAATTGACATCCCAAT
>JAFLJL010017882.1:12500-22500 GCA_018398815.1 Conus ventricosus | reverse complement strand
TATATGCTCCTCAATGGACCAGATGTAAAACAACAGGACACAATTACTCTCAGGCATGTTTGACCATTTCTCAAACTATCCTTTTCAACTTCAAGAAGAAAGGTCTAGCAGCAGGAAAATCTCGTCATTCGGTGGACTTTGAACCACCACTGCCTCTGTATATCGGACTTGACATTCATACCCGCTTAAGGTCAAAGAAGATAGTCACAGAGCTCCATGAACTGGGTCTCAGTGTCAGCTATGATCGCGTCTTGCAGCTGGAGAATCAGCTGGCAACCGCAGTCTGCTTGCGTACTCAGAAAGAAGGTGTGTGCCCACCCCAGCTTCGTCTTGGTCTCTTCACAGTGGGCGCTGAAGATAACCTCGACCACAACCCCTCCAGCACAACAGCCACAGGTTCTTTCCATGGAACAGGCATTAGTCTGTTCCAGTCTTCAACAAAGACAAACATGGGACAGCCCAGGGAAGCAATCCTGAAAGAAAGAGGCAAGAGTTTCTCAGAGACTCTCTGACAACAAACAAGAACTCTGCCTTCCTGTCAGAGAAAGTTGCCACAGCTCAGTTTCCTAATGGAAAAGTAGTTGTCATTAAATCAGGCCAGAAAGGTTTGATCAGAGGAGCGGATCACAGCATGCCAGACAATGATCATGAGGAAGCAGGCTCAAAGATACTGCTACACCTGCAAGATGCACTGCAGACTGGCTCCTATACCCGCTTAGTTCGCACTGTAGACACTGATGTCATCGTCATCATCACCGGAAAGTTCCGCCAGCTTCAGGTATTGTGTCCAGCAGCAGACGTTTGGGTTACTTTCAGCACAGGGAAGAATTTCACCTACTTTCACATCAATGCTATCACTCATGCCCTTGGAGAGGAAAAGTCTACAGCCCTCGCCACTTTCCACAGCTTCACGGGCTGTGACACAATGTCTGCCTTTTTCGCAAATGAAAACTGTCTGCATGGGCTGCATGGAAATGTTATCCTGCAGTGACTGAGGCCTTCAAGTTCATTGCAGAAAATCCCTTCATTGCCCTGGATGCTAACAGCCACCACTTCAGATTGCTGGAACGCTACACAGTTGTCTTGTATGACAAAACCAGCCAGCTGAGCTCTGTTGATGAGGCCCGTAGAGAGCTGTTTTGCCACAGAGACAAGATGATGATGGAAGCCCTTCCTCCCACACAAGGAGCATTGTTACAGCATTCAAACCGTGCTGTCTACCAGGCAAGCATTTGGACTACTGCTGACCAGCCCCAGCAGCAAGCACCATCTCCAGAGGGATGGGGCTGGACTCTGGACATGGACAGCAAGGCTTGGTTGCCTTTTTAGACGACACTGCCGATAGCATCTGCAGCTTGCAGAGAACTGACCAAATGTGCATGCAAGGGTGCAAGACGATGTGACAGCAGATGTGGTTGCAAGAAAGGCGGATGGCCATGCACAAGACGGTGCACGTGCAGCTGTGACAGACAGACGAGTGGACATGCACAGACCAGCTGTGGTAGCCGATGTACATGCAAGAATTACCAGTAAGGACGTTTGGCAGAATCCTGAAAATGCAATGGTGACAGAAAGCTTTATGAAGGTGAATAAGAAGTTATAAACATCTATGTCTGTGGAAATAAATGAATGTCTAATTGTCATGTTTACTGATATCTGGAAACAAGTTCCATCCCATGTCGCGACGCGTTTTTTTTTCCTCCTTATTTTGAGTTTTGTCGCAACCATAAACAAATATCTCACGAAAAATGAATATGTACTGATTAAAAAATGTTTGGAAATGTATCCTCTTCTGATCTTATTCATTTAACTGATCACATTGCCTTCAAATTTTGAAAACACCTTGCTCAGACACGTACATGCAGTAATTTCCTCTGTTATTGCTATGGAAAAGTTTATGACGTCACGTGACCAGGCCCCATGGGTCAAATTTGATGGGGCCTAGCAAAAAGTTAATGGGCAGGGCCTACAGAAGTGCCTCACAAAGTCTGACACTTTTGTCCAGTCGGTCCCCATCATATCGTTAAGCTGCCTAGCTACAACTGGTGAGATGACATGTAACAAACTAAATCCCTAAATTCATTAAAAGACGCCGTCTGTGTGTGTGTGTGTGTGTGTGTGTGTGTGTGTGCGTGCGTGCGTGCGTGCGTGCGTGCGTGCGTGCGTGCGTGCGTGCGTGCGTGCGTGTGTGTGTATGTGTGTGTGTGTGTGTGTGTGTGTGTGTGTGTGTGTGTGTGTGTGTGTGTGTGTGTGTGTGTGTGTGTGTTTGTTTGTTTTTAGGGGGGGGTGGGGGGTGGAAGTGGGGGCAGAAGGAGGTGGAGGGTGGGTGTGGAGGGTGGATGGATGTTGGGGTGGGTGGGTTGTGGTGGTAGTGGTGGTGTGACGTGAAGAGCTCTCACACGCTTGGGTAGGGGAAGGAGAGAGAGACGAGCAGTCGGGACCAATGACATCCTTTCAGGCGTGCGTATATACGGAATTGGTTGCTTGTGCTTAATTTTGCTTAAAAAACTTAGTTGTGGAATTGTTTTTTCTTTTCCGTTTTTTGGCGTTTTTTGGCAGATGAAGAGGACAGTGTGAAGCACCAAAAAATGAAGAGGTGGATTTTGGCCTTAGGGGGGAAAAAAAGAAAAAAGTTTTTTTAAAAAAAAACCCTACCACCTTAGGTGCTCCATTGATCCGAGAACTGATGCCACACACAAAAAAAGTTTTAGTGAGAATTTTACCCGTGAAAAAAAAAAAAAAATATATATATATATATATATGTGTGTGTGTGTGTGTGTGTGTGTGTGTGTGTGTGTGTGTGTGTGTGTGTGTGTGTGTGTGTGTACATGTATGTAGTATGTATGTATGTAGGTAGGTAGGTAGGTAGGTAGGTAGGTAGGTAGGTAGGTAGATGTGCATGCATACATGTATTTATATATGTATATATGCCTGTATGCATGTATGCATGTATGTATGAATGTATGTATGCATATGTGTATGTATGTATGCATGCATGTACGTATGCGTGTTAGTATTATGCGAGTTTACACGTATGCATGTTTGTATGTATGCGTGTTTGTATGTTTGTGAGTTTGTACGTATGCATGTTTGTATATATGCAGGCTTGGTGCACTCTTCACTACGGAAGCGAAGCATGGACCCTGTACTCTCGACAAGAACGTAGACTGAACGCCTTCCACCTGCGCTGCCTCAGAAGACTCCTGGGCATCACTTGGCAGGGTTGCATCAACAACAAAGAGGTCCTGCCCCAGGCGGGGATGCCTAGCATGTTCGCCATGCTGACACAGAGACGCCTGCACTGGCTTGGCCACGTCAGCCGCATGGACGACGGTCGCATCCCAAAGGACATGGTGTACGGTGAGCTGGCTACAGGCTCCAGACCCACAGGACGGTCCGCCCTACGCTACAAGGATGTATGCCAGCACGACCTGAGGGCAGGCAGCCTTGTCTCAGCAGACCTGGAGACACCAGCTTCAGACCGGGTCAGCAAGCGGTCCACCATCAAGGCCGGCATGTCATAGTCTATATGTTTTATCTCCCTCTTCATGTTTTATCCCTCTATATGTTTTGTCTCACTCTTCATGTTTTATCTCCCTCTGTATG
Source organism: Conus ventricosus (assembly GCA_018398815.1). Lineage (NCBI taxonomy): Eukaryota > Metazoa > Mollusca > Gastropoda > Neogastropoda > Conidae > Conus > Conus ventricosus. The sequence goes on along the minus strand of JAFLJL010017882.1, from coordinate 18,894 downwards.
TTTATCATCCTCTTTATGTTTTGTCTCCCTCTTTATGTTTTGTCTCCCTCTTTATGTTTTGTCTCCCTCTTTATGTTTTGTCATCCTCTTTATGTTTTATCTCCCTCTGTATGTTTATCTCCCTCTGTATGTTTTGTCTCCCTCTTTATGTTTTGTCTCCCTCTTTATGTTTTGTCATCCTCTTTATGTTTTATCTCCCTCTGTATGTTTATCAGCCTCTTTATGTTTTGTCATCCTCTTTATGTTTTGTCTCCCTCTACATGTTTTATCTCCCTCTGTATGTTTATCATCCTCTTTATGTTTTGTCTCCCTCTTTATGTTTTGTCTCCCTCTTTATGTTTTGTCTCCCTCTTTATGTTTTGTCATTCTCTTTATGTTTTGTCTCCCTCTTCATGTTTTGTCTCCCTCTTCATGTTTTATCTCCCTCTACATGTTTTGTCTCCCTCTTTATGTTTTGTCTCCCTCTTTATGTTTTGTCATCCTCTTTATGTTTTGTCATCCTCTTTATGTTTTGTCTCCCTCTTCATGTTTTATCTCCCTCTGTATGTTTTGTCTCCCTCTTTATGTTTTGTCTCCCTCTTTATGTTTTGTCTCCGTCTTTATGTTTTGTCTCCCTCTTTATATTTTGTCTCACTCTGTATGTTTTGTCTCCCTCTGTATGTTTTGTCTCCCTCTGTATGTTTTGTCTCCCTCTTTATGTTTTGTCTCCCTCTGTATGTTTTGTCATCCTCTGTATGTTTTGTCTCCCTCTGTATGTTTTGTCTCCCTCTGTATGTTTTGTCTCCCTCTTTATGTTTTGTCTCACTCTTCATGTTTTGTCTCCCTCTGTATGTATTGTCTCCCTCTGTATGTTTTGTCATCCTCTGTATGTTTTTTCTCCCTCTGTATGTTTTGTCTCCCTCTTTATGTTTTGTCTCCCTCTGCATGTTTTGTCATCCTCTGTATGTTTTGTCTCCCTCTGTATGTTTTGTCTCCCTCTGTATGTTTTGTCTCCCTCTGTATGTTTATCATCCTCTTTATGTTTTGTCTCCCTCTTTATGTTTTGTCTCTCTCTCTATGTTTTGTCATCCTCTGTATGTTTTGTCTCCCTCTGTATGTTTTGTCTCCCTCTGTATGTTTATCATCCTCTGTATGTTTTGTCTCCTCTGTATGTTTTGTCTCTCTCTGTATGTGTTGTCTCCCTCTGTATGTGTTGTCTCCCTCTGTATGTCTTGTCTCCCTCTGTATGTTTTGTCTCCCTCTGTATGTTTTGACTCCCTCTGTTTGTTTTGTGTATGTTTTGTCTCCCTCTGTATGTTTTGTCTCCCTCTGTTTGTTTTGTCTCCCTCTGTATGTTTTGTCTCCCTCTGTATGTTTATCATCCTCTTTATGTTTTGTCTCCCTCTGTATGTTTTGTCTCCCCTTTATGTTTTGTCATCCTCTTTATGTTTTGTCTCCCTCTGTATGTTTTGTCTGGTTTAAACAAATCTTTAATCACAGGTACGTACAATGTTTGCACAATACAAAGTGAGCAGCAACAAGCTGAATGCTTATAGTGTGCTCTGCAAAATGACAATACACAAATAATTTACCTGGCGGCTACAGTAACACAAACATTACATTATTTATATGAAAACAATTGACAGTTTAAAGTTTATAAATCGCATGAAGAATACAAAAAGAGAACACCCCTGCCCCCACCCCTTCCCGGAAAGAGAAAAAATAATTTAAAAAAAAAGAAAGAAGGAAAGAAACGGAGATTAATGAAGAGAGACGATGAGAAACACACCACAGGCACATTAATTTGTTATCATCACAATTTGAAATAATGGCAACATTTTAGTACAATCTTCTTTTGTCATACCTGAAACCTCCAAAAGGCAATATATCTAAAACCGGTTGCTTCCAGAGATAAAGTTATGAACAGCTTCAAATATCAATATATTGGTATCTATCTGCAGATTACGGTCACCATTTAACAGAGTTCGAACATTTCTGTAGTGTGATGGGAGATCGGAAATAGTATTTGCGCGGGTTTCATTAAAACGGGGACACAACAGAAAATAGTGCTGAGCTGTTTCCTCCCATTGCCACACTCACACAGTGGGTCGTTAAGTAGATGGCGGTTGAACATATCATATCTCGGATCACTGGTTCCAAGACGAAGACGGCAATGAATGATTTGGTTTTTTCTCTCGCCAAGGTAAAAGTACGGTGGTATGACAGGATCATCAGCCGATAAATGATGCTTGACTACGCTTAAAGATGAACTGGTTTTAATATGATCTGGGAGACTATTCCATAAAGATGTAGTTGAAGGAATGAAGGATTTCCGATATATCTCAGTGTTGCATTTTGGAGTTGTACGCTCTAACGGTCTTCTCCTGTGATAAGGATTCCTGTCCGAAACAAGACCAGGCAGAAGATCAAGTAAATAATCCGGACACAAGCCATTTATCATTTTATAATAATATATAATTTTATGTCTTTTCCTCCTTTCCTTGAGTGAGCAAAAATCCAGATTCTTCATATAATTTTTTTGATGACTTGTTCCACGAACAGCTCCAGTAATTGTTCTTATAGCTTCTAAGTGTAAGTTTTCAAGAGAATTAGATTGCATTTCGGAGCAGTTGTCCCACACAACATCTGCATAGTCAAAATTAGGTAATACGAAAAAATTATACATGATTTCTAAGGCTCTCCTACTAAATCTATATTTAAAACTTTTCATACAGGAAAGCAGCATAGTTATTTTGTTTCGTATACCATTAATATGTTCATCCCACTTGCAATTATTTTGAAGTATAAGTCCTAGATGTTTATGTTTGTCTTTGCCTTGAAGATACGTTTGTCCAAATATAAGGGGTAAAACTAGATGATTGCCCCGTAAAAAGTTAAGTAATTCTGTTTTCTCTTCACTGAATTTTATTTTCCAGCGCTGCGCCCAAAGATGTATCTTTTGTAGATCAGAATTGATTATTTCTGTGCGAATAGTAGGATCATTAAGTGAGAAGGACATGCTGGTATCATCCGCAAAAAGTTTAACTTTAGATCTTATACCGTCTGTAATGTCGTTAATGTAAATAAGAAATAAGAGAGGTCCAAGAACTGAGCCTTGGGGAACTCCTGCAGGGATTCTGACATAGTCTGATTGGTCACCCTTGATTACAACTGCCTGCATGCGATCAGAGAGATAATCGGTGAACCATGCTAACAACGTCCCTCGTATGCCATTGCCTTCAAGTTTACGGATGAGACCTCTATGCCAGACACGGTCAAAAGCTTTAGAAATATCGAAGTACACAGCTTGCGTTGTGATTCCACTATCAAATGAGGAACATAAATCGTTATAGATACATAATAACTGACTGTGGAATCACCAGGGATAAATCCGGATTGGGAAGGTGAAATGATATCATTTGACAATAAAAAATCGAAAACTTGCTTGTGGATACATCTTTCCAGAACCTTTCCAACGCAGCTGAGCAAAGAGACTGGACGATAGTTGTTGCAAAGTTCCTTCGATTCTTTTTCATGTAGTGGACTTACATGGGCTGTTTTCCAGACGTTTGGAAACTTTGCTTCAATCATACTTCTGTTAAAAATGGTAGTCAAGGGATCCAATATTACTGGAAGAGATGCTATCAACAACCTGTTGTGAACCAAATCAGGCCCTACTGCTTTATTTTTGTTCAGATTCAAGATGACATCCTTAACATTAGTAGCTGTCAAAGAAACGTCTGTAATTTCTGGAACTATGAATGGTACATCTGGAACTTCATCATCATCATTTTCCAAAGGGGACTGAGCAATGAAATATTTATTAAAAGCGTTCGCTTTGTCCGTATTGCTATAGTTTACAATGTCATTACAAACAATTGGAGGTATTTCGTTCGAGTCAATACCTTTCTTTTTAAAAGAAGATTTTACCAGATGTCACCATTCTTTTTTACCAAAATTTGTGGAGTGAGAACCTTATTGTCTAATTCAGCAACATAGTCAAGTTGTCTTTGTCTTTCTCTTGATGTCACGTAATTCCGAAATCGACGAAACCTGCAACAATCTTCTGGATCATTGGTATGTTTAGCTATACTGTGTATTGTTTTACGTTCCTCTATTAACAGTCTTATTTCATCAGTCATCCAGGGGACGTCGTCAGGACGTACAGTAATAACTTTAGACGGCATGCATAGTTTCACTTTTTCCATTAATTAATATTTTTGAAAACATTTCAGCACTTTGATCTACTGATCTGTTGTGAGTAACGTCGTCCCAGTTTACAGTGCCTAACAGGTCACAAAAGTGATCTGCATTTAGCTTTCTATAATTAAGTATGGTCCTTTTAAATGGCTGGTTCTTGACCACAGTATGTCTAATCATGGCGCAAGGAACACTATGATCACTGCAAACAGCTGGCAAAACGTCAGTGGATGTTAAAATGTTAGGGCATTGTGTGAGAACCAGATCCAAACACGTTGCACTCGACTCTGTAATCCTTGTGGGTTCATTAATAAATTGAGTGAGCCTGTATCGATTAATGATTCAAAGCAAGTACGGTGAGGGTGTCGTAAGGAAATCACTATTGAAGTCACCAAGAATAATAAATTTTAACGAAGTATTATTTACCTTACGAATGCTTTCTTCTATCTGATCCCAGTAACTTACAGGGGAACTTGGAGGTCGATGAAATGACCCAACCAGTAGACTACTTTGGCCAAGCTTTGTCTCGACCCATACAGCTTCAAGGTCATTAATACAGAGATCTGGTCGAGGTTCACAAACTAAGTTATTTTTAACATAAATAGCAACTCCACCATGTGGGTCATTTGGTCTGTCACACCTGACCGGTGGATTAAAATCTGTCATATGTATTGAGTCATTCTTGACCGAATCTGATAGCCATGTTTCTGATACTGTGAAAATGTCGAATCTATTATATTCTGCTTCAAAGATATCCATTTTGTTTGTTAAACTGTTGACATTTACATGAATTAACTTAAGATCAATTATGGTATCAGGTCCCGGATTAAGTTCAACATCACCTGACAACAGCAGAAGCAGTTGATGAATGTACAAATATGTGGTGTTAAATATTGTACTACTGTTACCACGAAAGTTGACGTGACTGTCAGAGACAAGAAACTCTTTCACTAAACTGCCAAAGTCTTTACAACGAAAGTGGATAATACAATGAAAAAACAAAGAGAGCGTAACATTGTGAGGAGAATCCAGGCATGACAATATGACAAACTGTGTACCATTAGATATGTTCAAAAAAGACAGTCTTCTAGTAGCAGACAAAGATTTTATGTAGTAACGGTCTACCCTAGCACGATACGTACCCAGGTCTATACTCATTTACTAAGTCACTGCACTCTGCAGCACAGAGAACAAGAACATGACTAGGGTAGACAGAAGTAACACATAAAAAATCTCCCAAAGTCTCTCGTGTGAAGAAACGAATCGCTTAAAATGCAAAATATAAGCAAAAAATTCAAACATGTTGATTAAACAATGTAAAGGAAAATAGAGAACAAAATTACATCAAACACCTATGGTTTCGTGGATTGCCAAAATATGATGCGTCGTCTACGACGAAAAAGGAGAACAAAACCAGCGAGTGCCACGTTAGTGCGCTCCCGAGGAACGACATCCAGAGGACATCAAGACGTACTCTTACAAGTTGTCGGGATTCATCTTATCACACACACACACACACGCGCGCGCGCACTCACACGCACACACACTCACACAAACACAGCAACACACACACACATATATATATATGCATACATATATATACATATATATATTATATACATATACACATGCATATGCATACACATACATACATGCATACATACACACATACACATGCACGCATATACATATACATACATACACACATACACATACACACATACATATACACATGTACATGTACACACTCATGCACACACATACATACACACATATGTATAGCACACACATACATACGTATGATACTGAGTTCACAAATTCACGATTTCAATATGACACCAATTCATAGTTATAAAAACTTGTCATAGCACTATCATACACCAATATCTCTTCACATAATATCAGGCTGCAGATGGTATCACTCTTCTAATACATAAATGACCACCTCCAAATACAGAGTCCACACTCGCGAGAACACACTCACACTAAAGCAAGCGCAAACAAACACAAACACCCCCATCACTCTTTTCTCGTCCACACACCATACAAACATGTACATCTGTCACAATGCTTCCCCTTCATTTGTTCCAACCCCAATACTGGCTAGCGCATATGACAGCTCGAATCGAACAATGTAGTTCACGTGTTCAGCTCAGCACAATGCACCGATTTTTTTTCTTTAAAATGAAACTCAGGCTTCAAATCTCGTGCAAAT
>JAFLJL010017882.1:5000-10000 GCA_018398815.1 Conus ventricosus | reverse complement strand
CGGCCTGACCAAAACATGGATTATGGCGGATTGGCTAGAACTTGTCAGTGCTCAGAGGGCAGATCTCTCTCTCTCTCTCTCTCTCTCTCTCTCTCTCTCTCTCTCTCTCTCTTCTCCACACACACACACACACACACACACACACATACACACACACACACACACACAACACACACACACACACACACACACACACACACACACACACACGCGCGCGCGCGCGCGTGCACGCACGCGCGCCCACGCTTGTTCGCACACAACGCACGCGCGCATGCGCGCGCGCGCGCGCACACACACACACACACACACACACACACACACACACACACACACACACACACACACTAGTGTTTTGTCTGGGCCTATGCTTAAATCTTGGAGGTGGAACAAAGCCTGGTCACAGACAGCCAGAACAAGACAAAGCCACGTGCTTGTTGTCACTGCTATTTATCGCCCCTGTCCAACACTTACAGCGCATTTCGTATGCTGACCAGGTACAGACCCAGAACTTGACGTAAGCTGCCACCACCACCACCACCCCACACACACACCACCACCACCACCACCACCACCACCACCACAAGGTCGCCTGTCAGGTCCTGTGACCTTGTCCGCCATACAAAACGTCATTGTGCGGGGGGAAAAAGAAGAGGAACAAAGACAAAGCTGACAGGGCGGGACAGCCAGCAGAAGAAGCCAGGGGGGAGAAGTTGGTGTGGTTCATTCTGCAGCCTGCAGACCTCACGCGCGGACCGTCCCCTCACCACAGTCAGCACTTCGCCCCTGTCTGGAACCGTCTCCACGCACCTGTAAGGTAAGCCAGGCGACTGATCCAACGCAAAGTGTCACAATGCAGCGGTCTGCACGAAACATGTCACAGTGCTATAATGTGTCGGGTGCGTAATCGATGGAAAGTTTCAGTTTCAGTTTCAGTTTCATCAAGGTGGGTGTCACTTGCGTGCGGACTTGTCCATATACGCAACATCACGTCCGCTTAAGTGTGGAGATCACAATGCGCATGATTGAAATCTGGTTGATCAATGAATTGATGACTAAGATGAGAGATGAAGCTGGTTGATCAATGAATTCATGACTAAGATGAGAGATAAAGCTGGTTGATCAATGAATTGATGACTAAGATGAGAGATGAAGCTGGTTGATCAATGAATTGATGACTAAGATGAGAGATGAAGCTGGTTGATCAATGAATTCATGAGTAAGATGAGAGATAAAGCTGGTTGATCAATGAATTGATGACTAAGATGAGAGATAAAGCTGGTTGATCAATGAATTGATGACTAAGATGAGAGATAAAGCTGGTTGATCAATGAATTCATGAGTAAGATGAGAGAAAAAGCTGGTTGATCAATGAATTCATGAGTAAGATGAGAGATAAAGCTGGTTGATCAATGAATTCATGAGTAAGATGAGAGATAAAGCTGTTGATCAATGAATTCATGAGTAAGATGAGAGATAAAGCTGGTTGATCAATGAATTCATGACTAAGATGAGAGAATTCAAGAAGGGGTTTCGTGGCTACGACTAAGCAGAAGTCTGACCCACGCATTTGCCCGACGCGCTGGTCAGATATTGAGTACCTTAATGGAAAAGATATCAGTAGCGCATTTTGCATGACAGATTGTTACAATTTTCGTGGAGAAAGCTGCCAGATTTGTTCCTTGTCCAAGTGGACGATTTTAAAGAGGCTTCTTCAAGTGGACGATTTTAAAAAGGCTTCTTCAAGTGGACCATTTTAAAGAGGCTTCTTCAAGCGGACGATTTTAAAGAGGTTTCTTCAAGCGGACGATTTTAAAGAGGCTTCTTCAAGCGGACGATTTTAAAGAGGCTTCTTCAAGTGGACGATTTGAAAGAGGCTTCTTCAAGCGGACGATTTTAAAGAGGTTTCTTCAAGTGGACGATTTGAAAGAGGCTTCTTCAAGCGGACGATTTTAAAGAGGCTTCTTCAAGTGGACGATTTTAAAGAGACTTCTTCACTTCCAGACTGACGTGCTACCAAAGAATCCACTAGACAAAAAAACTCTTCTTCAACAATTATTTTACGGAGAGCTCTTCATCAACAATTAGACAGAAAGCTCTTCATCAACAATTAGACAGAAAGCTCTTCATTAACAATAAGACGGAAAGCTCTTCAGACAGAAAGCTCTTCATCAACACTTAGACAGAAAGCTCTTCATCAACAATCAGACAGAAAGCTCTTCATCAACACTTAGACAGAAAGCTCTTCATCAACAATCAGACAGAAAGCTCTCATCAACACTTAGACAGAAAGCTCTTCATCAACAATCAGACAGAAAGCTCTTCATCAACACTTAGACAGAAAGCTCTTCATCAACACTTAGACAGAAAGCTCTTCATCAACACTTAGACGGAAAGCTCTTCATCAACAGTTAGACAGAAAGCTCTTCATCAACAATTAGACAGAAAGCTCTTCATCAACAATCAGACAGAAAGCTCTTCATCAACAATCAGACAAAAAGCTCTTCATCAACAGACAGAAAGCTCTTCATCAACACTTAGACAGAAAGCTCTTCATCAACAATCAGACAGAAAGCTCTTCATCAACAATTAGACAGAAAGCTCTTCATCAACGCTTAGACAGAAAGCTCTTCATCAACAATTAGACAGAAAGCTCTTCATCAACAATTAGACAGAAAGCTCTTCATCAACAATCAGATAGAAAGCTCTTCATCAACAATCAGATAGAAAGCTCTTCATCAACAATCAGATAGAAAGCTCTTCATCAACAATCAGATAGAAAGCTCTTCATCAACAATCAGATAGAAAACTCTTCATCAACAATCAGATAGAAAGCTCTTCATCAACACGTAGACAGAAAGCTCTTCAGCAACAATCAGATAGAAAGCTCTTCATCAACAATCAGATAGAAAGCTCTTCATCAACAATCAGATAGAAAGCTCTTCATCAACAATCAGACAGAAAGCTCTTCATCAACAATCAGATAGAAAGCTCTTCATCAACAATTAGATAGAAAGCTCTTCATCAACAGTTAAGACAGAAAGCTCTTCATCAACACTTAGACAGAAAGCTCTTCATCAACACTTAGACAGAAAGCTCTTCATCAACACTTAGACAGAAAGCTCTTCATCAACAGTTAGACAGAAAGCTCTTCATCAACACTTAGGCAGAAAGCTCTTCATCAACAATCAGACAGAAAGCTCTTCATCATCGATTAAACAGAAAGCTCTTCATCAACAATCAGATAGAAAGCTCTTCATCAACAGTCAAACGGAAAGCTCTTCATCAACACGTAGACAGAAAGCTCTTCATCATCGATTAAACAGAAAGCTCTTCATCAACAATTAGACGGAAAGCTCTTGAAGACGGAAAGTCTCGAAATTCCACCAGAATCGCTCGGTAAAATCTGAAGAAGACGGCTGTTTTGACAAAATATGGACGATTTTTAAAAATTATTCGTTCATTTTGGACTAAAAAAGAATAATAACTGTAATACATGCTGCACGAAAATGATAACAACTGTGACATTTTGTGGTCACAGTTTTCTCTGTGTAAGGGGGACAACTTTGTGCCTTGAGAATGTTGGTCTGTCCAGAGTATAACTGGTAGGACGCTGGTGATATGTGACAATTTCTTTTTCAATGATTTTCCGAAATTGACAACAGACAGACTGTCAACATAACCGTATGTACTTCACTATACAGGTTCGGGGTGAGGGGGGTGGCGGGGGGTGAGGGAGGTAGATCAAAAACAAAAATAATACAAATACATAAAGATGAAATGCACATAAGAAGCGTGTCAGTACTTCAATTAAATAATATAGGAAGAAAACAAACAAATTAGCTGATAAACACACACACACACACACACACACACGCACGCACGCGCGCGCGATTTCTGTCTCTCTTCTACAAGGCACTCGAGAAAATATGTAACAATCTGAGTTTAAATCATAAAAAAATCCGCCCATGAACATCAGGCATTATTACCACATGAATATGAGGTATCATATTACCACATGAACATCAGGTATCATATTACCACATGAACATCAGGTATTATATTACCACATGAATATGAGGTATCATATTACCACATGAACATCAGGTATTATATTACCACATGAACATCAGGTATCATATTACCACATGAACATCAGGTAGTATTACCATATGAACATCAGGTATTATTACCACATGAACATCAGGTATCATTACCACATGAACATCAGGTATTATCACCACATGAACATCAGGTATCATTACCACATGAACATCAGGTATTATCACCACATGAACATCAGGTATTATTACCACATGAATATCAGGTATGACTATAACTTGGTTTTAGAGATGGGAAGATATGAATCGCCACAGATTAATATTGTTGTGTTATTGTTGTTGTTCTTTATACCCCGGGATATTCTCCGGAGTTCAGCACTCTCAAAAACAGACTGGCTGTCCGAAGAAGCTCGGCATTTAGTAATGAATGAGCAATATCACACTTTGGTCTGGCTTGTCTCTCAAAGGAATCACAGGTTTCATGTCATCATCAACGAGTCATATAATACTGTGGCCCTATCTAGTCATTCAACGGAAGCACGGGTTCAATGTCATCATCAACGAGTCATATAATACTGTGGCTCCATCTAGTCATCCAAGGGAAGCACAGGTTCAATGTCAACATCAACGAGTCATATAATACTGTGGCTCCATCTAGTCATCCAAGGGAAGCACAGGTTCAATGTCATCATCAACGAGTCATATAATACTGTGGCCCTATCTAGTCATTCAACGGAAGCACAGGTTCAATGTCATCATCAACGAGTCATATAATACTGTGGCCCTATCTAGTCATTCAACGGAAGCACGGGTTCAATGTCATCATCAATGAGTCATATAATACTGTGGCCCTATCTGGTCATCCAAGGGAAGCACAGGTTCAATGTCATCATCAACGAGTCATATAATACTGTGGCCCTATCTGGTCATCCAACGGAAGCA
>JAFLJL010017881.1:10000-20000 GCA_018398815.1 Conus ventricosus | reverse complement strand
TTTGTTCCCGAACAGGGGAGCTAACCACTCTGGGCTATTAACTCACGTTGATCTCCCTTGCATCCTGTTCAGATTCTCAGACTTAAAAATGTTCCCTTGAATTATTATTATCATTATCATTATTATTCTCATCGCAGTTATTATCATCATTATTGTCATATTATCATTATCATTATTGTTACCATCATCATCATCATCATCCTCATCATCATCATCATCATCATCATCATCATCATCATCATCATCATCATCATCATCATCATCATCATCGTTATTACTATTATCATTATCATTATTGTCATTGTTATTGATGTCGTTGTTTTTGTTGTTGTGTTGTTGTTTGTTGTTGTTGTTGTTGTTGTTGTTGTTGTTGTTGTTGTTGTTGATCGTATTCTTCTTGTTCTTGATTCCTTTTTTCCTCCAATTTCCTTATTTTCACATCGAAAGTCAGCCTTGGAGGAGCATTGCATGGGGGGGGGGGGTTCCCTTGTGGTGGAAAGAATACCACTAATTCATATGTGACATGTCTCTGTTATGTACAATGGGCAGACGACAGCAACAAAAAGGGGCTTCCGGAAGCTCAGGGGTAGAATGCCAGGTTCTTAGAAAAACAGATGTGTTGTTCCAATCCCGCTAAGGCAAAAAATGAAATAAAATAAAATCTAAAAAGAAAGAGAAAAAAAAAGCTGGCAGGCTATCCTTATGTGTTGTCGTTCTGGTGGTATAGGTGTAGTGTCAGCGTTCGTACTTTTAGTGCTGGGAGAGGTGAAACGCTTTCGATTTTTCCTCACCACCACCACTGCCTCCCCCTCCCCCCCCCCCCCCCCCCCCCCCCCCCCGCCTTTCTCAAATCTTCGGTAAGTCATCGTCTAAAATGAGACAGGAATTGTTGGCCTATTCTCTCCCCCCCCTCTCTCTCTCTCTCTCTCTCTCTCTCTCTCTCTCTCTCTCTCTCTCTCTCTCTCTCTCTCTCTCTCTCTCTGTGTCTCTCGTGCGCACACACACACACATGTGCGCGCTTGATCACACACACACACACACACACACACACACACACACACACACACACACACACACACACACACACACACACACACCAGCTTCGATGTTGTTGGTGTTGTCGTCTTACCGAACCATTAATTAACATCTATCTGACGCATATTACAATCACATTCTCATTATTCATAGACTCTCGGTGCTTCAACAAGCAAACAAAAAGAGAGAAAAAAATCATCAACGTCGATGAACATAAAATATCCACGTCAGTGAACCAGCCACCAAACCAATCCGTGTCATAAAAACCCAACACACATTCAGACCTAAGCTAATCTCCCCAAAACATACCTCACCACCACACACGTGCGTCCTGCGGCCCAACACCTTAATCCCCCTGCCCCCCCTCCCCCCCAACACCTCAACCCTCCACTCCCCTCCACCCACACACCCCTCCCACCTGCCCAAAATCACGGCTGACCCCCCCCCCCCCCCCCCCCCCCCCCCCACACACACACACACATCCCAACCCTGAACCAAATCCTCGAAGCACAAATCCACTTTGTCCAGCCTAATCTTGCCTCTATGAACCCCCCAGTATTCCGGAGGTCGGATAATCCGATTAAGTGGCCTAATGAGCGGGCAGTCCACGTCTGATGGGAGCTTTGTGATGACAGCTGGCCGCTCCTGGGTGAACGAGCGAGCGAGCGAGCGAGAGATAGAGAGAGAGAGAGAGAGAGAGGTTGTTGGTCAAGGGGGGGGGGGGGGGGAGGGGTAACGGTCACTTTCGTTCCGTGGGCTTTCTGCGCCGTGAAAATGACGAGAGTTTGTGACTCTTGGTTTCGTGGTAGTTCAAAGAGGGGGACTGAGATTTGTGTGTGTGTGTGTGTGTGTGTTGTGTGTGTGTGTGTGTGTGTGTGTGTGTGTGTGTGTGTGTGTGTGGTGTGTGTGTGTGTTTTGCCTAGCAGAGTTCTCCCTCTTCATCGGAATATGTTTTAATGTATCAGGAGTCTCTCTCTCTCTCTCTCTCTCTCTCTCTCTCTCTTCTCTCTCTCTCTCTCTCTCTCTCTCTCTCTCTCTCTCTCTGAAGAATAGGCTCTGTCTAAAATCTTAATCCTTGATTGAATAAAAGTTTCCTAAGTTCTGAGTTCTCTCTCTCTCTCTCTCTCTCTCTCTCTCTCTCTCTCTCTCTCTCTCTCTCTCTCTCTCTCTCTCTGAAGAATAGGCTCTGTCTAAAATCTTAATCCTTGATTGAATAAAAGTTTCCTAAGTTCTGAGCTCTCCTCTCTCTCTCTCTCTCTCTCTCTCTCTCTCTCTCTCTCTCTCTCTCTCTCTCTCTCTCCTTCTCTCTCTCTCTCTCTCTCTCTCTCTCTCTCTCTCTCTCTCAACTGGAAAAGCTAAACTCGTAAAAGGATATATAACAGTAGGTTGTTGTTTGCTGCTTTGATTTGAGTGGTTTTTCGTCTTGGTTCCCCTTCATGTGATAGTGTGATCACTGCTACATGGTTGTTCCCCTTCATGTGATAGTGTGATCACTGCTACATGGTTGTTCCCCTTCATGTGATAGTGTGATCACTGCTACATGGTTGTTCCCCTTCATGTGATAGTGTGATCACTGCTACATGGTTGTTTCCCCTTCATGTGATAGTGTGTTCCCCTTCATGTGATAGTGTGATCCCCTTCATGTGATAGTGTGATCCCCTTCATGTGATAGTGTGATCATTGCTACATGGTGTGATCCCTTCATGTGATAGTGTGATCCCTTCATGTGATAGTGTGATCATTGCTACATGGTGTGATCCCCTTCATGTGAAAGTGTGATCCCTTCATGTGATAGTGTGATCATTGCTACATGGTATGATCCCCTTCATGTGATAGTGTGATCCTTCATGTGATAGTGTGATCCCCTTCATGTGATAGTGTGATCCCCTTCATGTGATAGTGTGATCATTGCTACATGGTGTGATCCCCTTCATGTGATAGTGTGATCCCTTCATGTGATAGTGTGATCACTGTTGCATGGTGTGATCCCCTTCATGTGATAGTGTGATCCCCTTCATGTGATAGTGTGATCCCCTTCATGTGATAGTGTGATCATTGCTACATGGTGTGATCCCTTCATGTGATAGTGTGATCCCTTCATGTGATAGTGTGATCACTGCTACATGGTGTGATCCCCTTCATGTGATAGTGTGATCATTGCTACATGGTGTGATCCCTTCATGTGATAGTGTGATCCCTTCATGTGATAGTGTGAACATTGCTACATGGTGTGATCCCCTTCAGTGATAGTGTGATCCCTTCATGTGATAGTGTGTTCCCCTTCATGTGATAGTGTGATCCCCTTCATGTGATAGTGTGATCATTGCTACATGGTGTGATCCCCTTCATGTGATAGTGTGATCCCTTCATGTGATAGTGTGTTCCCCTTCATGTGATAGTGTGATCCCCTTCATGTGATAGTGTGATCATTGCTACATGGTGTGATCCCCTTCATGTGATAGTGTGTGATCCCTTCATGTGATAGTGTGATCATTGCTACATGGTGTGATCCCCTTCATGTGATAGTGTGATCCCTTCATGTGATAGTGTGATCACTGCTACATGGTGTGATCCCCTTCATGTGATAGTGTGATCCCTTCATGTGATAGTGTGATCACTGCTACATGGTGTGATCCCCTTCATGTGATAGTGTGATCCCCTTCATGTGATAGTGTGATCACTGCTACATGGTGTGATCCCCTTCATGTGATTAGTGTGATCCCCTTCATGTGATAGTGTGATCATTGTTACATGGTGTGATCCCCTTCATGTGATAGTGTGATCCCTTCATGTGTAGTCTGATCATTGCTACATGGTTGTTCCCTTCATGTGACAGTGTAATCATTGCTACATGGTTGTTTCCCTTCATGTCATAGTGTAATCATTGCTACATGGTTGTTCCCCTTCATGTGATAGTGTAATCATTGCTACATGGTTGTTCCCCTTCATGTGATGGTGTAATCATTGCTACATGGTTGTTCCCCTTCATGTGATAGTGTAATCATTGCTACATGTGTGATCCCCTTCATGTGATAGTGTAATCATTGCTACATGGTTGTTCCTCTTCATGTGATAGTGTGATCATTGCTATATGGTTGTTCCCCTTCATGTGACAGTGTAATCATTGCTACATGGTTGTTCCTCTTCATGTGATAGTGTAATCATTGCTATATGGAGTTGTTCCCCTTCATGTGATAGTGTAATCATTGCTACATGGTGTTTCCCCTTCATGTGATAGTGTGATCATTGCTACATGGTTTGTTCTTTTTCATAGTGTTATCATTGCTACATGGTTGTTCCCCTTCATGTGATAGTGTAATCATTGCTACATGGTTGTTCCCCTTCATGTGATAGTGTAATCATTGCTACATGGTTGTTCCCCTTCATGTGATAGTGTGATCATTGCTACATGGTTTGTTCTTTTTCATAGTGTAATCATTGCTACATGGTTGTTCCCCTTCATGTGACAGTGTAATCATTGCTACATGGCTGTTCCCCTTCATGTGATAGTGTAATCATTGCTACATGGTTTGTTTCTTCTTCATAGTGTAATCATTGCTACATTGTTGTTCCCCTTCATGTGATAGCGTAATCACTGCTACATGATTTGGGTGTTTACTATTTTGTGTGTTTGTTTGTTTGTTTTGGTTTTGATTGTTTGTTTGTTTCTTGTTTTGTTTCGTTTTAGTCTTTCAAAGTGTGATTGTTTTGGTGGTTGCATTTCTCGCCTTTTCGTGATGATGATTTGATACTGATGATGATTTCTTGTGTACCCCCCAACATAGAAATTTCCAAATGAGCTTTCTGTTGTCTGATATTCAGTGAGTTCACGATGTGTGTGTGTGTGTGTGTGCGTGCGTGCGTGCGTGCGTGCGTGCGTGCGTGCGTGCGTGTGTGTGTGTGTATGTGTGTGTGTGTGTGTGTGTGTGTGTGTGTGTGTGTGTGTGTGTGTGTGTGTGTGTGTGTGTGTGTGTGTGTGTGTGTTTTTTTTTTTTTTAATGATTTTCAACATTAATAACAAAAGGGATAATCGACATAACATACAATAAACATCATACAAATGGGTACACTAAATCAAGGGAGGGGATAGGGGGTAAAAGGGAAAAAGTATAATCACATGAAAAAACAAAAAAATCAAATAGTCCATTCAATAATCAACGAAGAATAAAAGAAAAGGAAAAAGGTCACAAACGTACAACTATAACTCTATCTCATTCATAAGGCACCCGAGGAATGAATACGGCCAGTATACTTGTCTAAATAGGGTAAAGTGGTTATTCAGAATGTTTTCACATGTATACACATATTTTCATAAATTTCATTAGCTACTTATCACCCCCGATTACTTTTTGCTTGTTCTTGTTCTTTTTCCCTCCTCGTCTAACTCATTCCAATAGACCTAACAATTAGTTTTTCATAAGGGTTCCATTTTCTATCAAATTCCATGTATTTCATTTCTGAATAATGCATATATTTTTCAACCCTGTATATATTATTAAGTTCTCTCAAGAAATGATTGACAGTAGGTTTTATTTTATTTATTCTGCATCTATATATATAATGTTTAGCCCATAGAATAATGTGTTCAAAAACTTCATCAGTTTTGTATGCTCATCATTTCCGAATAGAACCAGCTCCACATTAAACTCTATTCTGCTGCAATGTTCACATCTTTCTTTTAATGTTTTTTCTAGTTCCCCCAGAAATGTTTCGCAAACTGGCACTGCCACAAGTAGTGTTGAACTAAATCGGTTTCGGATTCACAAAATGTACACAGATCAGTGGTAAGAATCCCATCTTCTTTAAGATACAGTTTGTAACCAAAATATTGTGACAAATTCTTATTTGGAACCATTTTAATTTAATTTCTTTAATTTGTTTCACTTGTTTCATTGTTGTTTCCCAATCTACCAAAATTTTTAATTTATCTTCCCATTTTGCAAAGGAGCTTATATCAAATATTGTTATTTTTTCAATGAGAGTGCTGTAAAAAGGTTTCGATCCCTTTCTAACGCTGGATATTATTTGTAATGCTTTCGTTCTTAGATTACAGCTATTGTTCGTTATTTTAATATTTGTACTTCTTAAATACCTTTTTATTGATGATATACAGCCCATGAATTCGAGATAATTTACAGTGATATCATATTTTTCAGAAAAAGTTTTATAATCGAGAAAACTTCCATCTTGATTTACAACATCTTTAACTAGGAGTATCCGTTTTGCTATCCAGTTTTTAAAGTTAATGACGCCATTACAAACTCTAAACTTATCATTACAGAATAAAGGCTCTGCTAACACCTCATTCGAATTGTTTAAAAATACCTGATCCGCAAAATCAACATACGAAGTGAAAACGTCTTTCCAAAATTTATTATTTTTTTTGCTGAGGAATTTTCTAGGTCCGTAGACGTCAAATGAATCTATTTCTGGGAACGTAGCACTTAATATTGTTTTCCATTTTGAATTTGTCGTGTATATTCTTTTTAACCAGGTCAGTTTTTAAAGCTTGTATATATTTGCTTAAATGTGGAACGCCTATACCTCCATTTTCAACAGGAAGTACTGCGTATTTCCTTTTGATCTTGTCCGTTTTTTTTATTCCATATAAATTCAAACATGTTTTCTGAAGCTGATTTATTACATCTTCTGGAGGATTAGGCAACAGCATCCATAGGTATATGAGCTTTGAAAGAGTCATGGACTTCAGTACTGCAATCCTGCCTAGGGGTGTACATATACGTTTTGACCAAACTTTAAACAATTGTTTGACTTCAATAATTTATCAGCTGTGTTGATTTCTGTCATTTTTGATAACTCTCCTGTGAACCAAATACCGAGTATCCTATATTTTGATGGATTCCATTTCATTTTCTTTTCGGAAAGATACTCAACATTTTGAGTTTTTTAGTTTTCCTAACCATACATTTACAGTTTTTCATAATTGAGTTTTAGTCTGAAATCTCTTCAAACTCTTTAAGAGTTTTAAACAGATTTTCATACGAAACCCTATCCCCTTCTAATGTGAACACTGTATCATCTGCAAATTGGCTGATTTTAAACATCGTATTGAGTATTTCAATGCCTTTTATTCTCTCGTCTTCCTGATTTTACATGCTAAAATTTCTGCACACAAAACAAATAGATATGGCGAAATAGGATCACCCTGACGACAACCTCTTTCTATTTCAAAACTCTTAGATACTTTCCCATTCACAACTACATAGGACCTTATGTTTTTATAAAATGTCGAAACCCAGCAGCATATACCTTCCCCAAACCCAAAAGCTTTCAGTATCTTATTCATATATGTCCAATTTATCGAATCAAACGCCTTCTCATAGTCAATTGATACCAGTAAACCAGGAAGAGAATTCTGTTCCAGATAAAACATTATGTCATACAAGGTTCTTATATTTTCTCCTATGTATCGTCCTGGAACAAAACCTGTCTGGTCTTCATTAACTAATTTATGTAAAACAGCCTTGATTCTATTCGCTATACAGGTGGGCACCTATCTTATACGAAACATTTAACAATGAAATTGGTCTCCAGTTTCTTAAAAACTCTCTTGGTTTATCGGCTTTTGGTAGACACGTTATTAATCCTTCTCTTTGAGACACAGACATCTCTTTATTTATAAAGCCTTCATTTAATGATCTTATTACAAACTCTCCTATTTGTTTCCAAAAAAACTTAAAGAAATTAACAGTCATCCCATCTGTACCAGGACTTTTATCATTCTGCATATTTTTCAGGGCTTCTGATGCTTCTTGGATGGTAATCATGCCTTCTAAACGTTCTGCTTCGTCTTCATTTAGTTGTGGCAGATTTGAAGTATACCTGCTAATTTCAATATCTTTTACTTCTCTTTCCTTGTACAAATGCTCGTAGTATGACCTGGTTCTTCTAACATTTCATCTGTTTCTAGCAAAAACATTTCCTTGATCTGTAACTAATTTCAACATCTGTTTGCTAACAAAATGTCTTTTTTCCAGGTTACAAAAATACTAGTTACTTTTTCACCCTGTGAAGCCCATCTTGCTCTGGTTCTAAGAATGATCCCATCTACTTTTGTTTTACGTAACTGAACAAGCTCATCTTTCTTTCTTTGTAAATTAATAGCATTAATCTGCGTGGGTTTTTCTCTTTCCAAATCTTGTATTTCCTTTTCTAAGCAGTTTTCAGTGTTCATTTGTTCTCTTTTCTTATTGATACCAAACGTAATCGTTTTTGATCTTATCTCCATGATCAGAACTTCTAAAAATAACCTATCACTTATCATAAATTGTATTTCATTATTGGGTATCTTGCTTAAGTTCTGCCTATCATACGGCGATGTAGCATATTGTTCCTTGACATCATTTATAGTTTGGTTTACTAAATTTACATAATTGGCATCCCTAAGTAGCGAGGCGTTAAATTTCCAGAATGTCTTTCTTTTCTGTCCGGTATTTAGTGCTATGTTTAATTTGATCAACGAGTGGTCACTTCTGTAACCCCAAAGGATTTCTGCGTCTCTAATATTACCAGTAAGTGTATCTGATATTAGAAAAAAATCCAATAATTGTGTGTGTGTTTTCATTACACTGGAATGAATTAAGGTTCCGTTACAATTTGTTACAGGAGGCTTTATTTCATTTGTTACCAGTGTCAACACAATCTATACTAAAATAGTGAGTTCTCTGTTTGTCTGTCTGTCTGTCTCTCCAATTTGTTATAAGAGTTTTCTTCTTAATTTTATTCTTTTACCTGTGTCAACACAGTCTAGGATTACTCTCAAATTGGCCTGCTTTTCTCTCTCTCTCTCTCTCTCTCTCTCTCTCTCTCTCTCTCTCTCTCTCTCTCTCTCTCTCTCTCTCTCTCTCTCTCTCTCTCTCTCATTCCCCCATTGCTTACAGGATGTTCATAGACCCCTTCATAAGGGGCCATGGCCAATTATTTTTTTAATCTGTGTGTGTGTGTGTGTGTGTGTGTGTGTGTGTGTGTGTGTGTGTGTGTGTGTGTGTGTGTGTGTGTTGTGTGTGTGTGTGTGTGTGTGTGTGTGTGTGTGTGTGTGTGTGTGTTTTGCCTAACAGAGTTCTCCTCTTCATCGGAATATGTTTTAATGTATCAGGGAGCTCTCTTCTCTTTCTCTCTCTCTCTCTCTCTCTCTCTCTCTCTCTTCTCTCTCTCTCTCTCTCTCTCTCTCCTCTCTCCTCTCTCTCTCTCTCTGAAGAATAGGCTCTGTGTAAAATCTTAATCCTTGATTGAATAAAAGTTTCCTAAGTTCTGAGTTCTCTCTCTCTCTCTCTCTCTCTCTCTCTCTCTCTCTCTCTCTCTCTCTCTTTTCTCTCTCTCTCTCTCTCTCTGTCTCTCTCTCTCTCTCTCTCTCTCTCTCTCTCTCTCTCTCTCTCTCTCTCTCTCTCTGAAGAATAGGCTCTGTCTAAAATCTTAATCCTTGATTGAATAAAAGTTTCCTAAGTTCTGAGCTCTCTCTCTCTCTCTCTCTTCTCTCTCTCTCTCTCTCTCTCTCTCTCTCTCTCTTCTTCAACTGGAAAAGCTTAAACTCGTAAAAGGATATAAACAGTAGGTTGTTGTTTGCTGCTTTGATTTGAGTGGTTTTTCCTCTTGGTTCCCCTTTATGTGATAGTGTGATCACTGCTACATGGTTGTTCCCTTCATGTGATAGTGTGATCACTGCTACATGGTTTGTTCCCCTTCATGTGATAGTGTGATCCTTCATGTGATAGTGCGATCCTCTTCATGTGATAGTGTGATCCCCTTCATGTGATAGTGTGATCCCTTCATGTGATAGTGTGATCCCCTTCATGTGATAGTGTGATCCCCTTCATGTGATAGTGTGATCATTGCTACATGGTGTGATCCCTTCATGTGATAGTGTGATCCCTTCATGTGATAGTGTAATCATTGCTACATGGTTGTTCCCCTTCATGGGACTGTGTAATCATTGCTACATGGTTGT
>JAFLJL010017880.1:0-16660 GCA_018398815.1 Conus ventricosus | reverse complement strand
GTCCCAGTCCAAGGGATCCCAGTGTAAACACCCTGCCGGCCCTGATCAAGTGCAGGCAATAAAGACAACAGCACGGCTTCTTTGGGCGTTCTGATGAACCGTCTGTGTTGCTGATATTCCACCCTGTGTGAAGGGAGTAAGGAAGACTGTGCATAACATCTTTTGATCTTCTTTACCCCCTAAGGCTATTTTACAATTCATTCTTTGTCGTACTGAA
Source organism: Conus ventricosus (assembly GCA_018398815.1). NCBI lineage: Eukaryota > Metazoa > Mollusca > Gastropoda > Neogastropoda > Conidae > Conus > Conus ventricosus. Next base: position 16,443 of record JAFLJL010017880.1, on the reverse strand, counting down.
AATAAATCACTGTGGCATTTACATCTAGACAGACAGACTCACACGGGCAATCTTTAGCGGCGACTTTCGAATATTGTTAAAAATAGTTGCTGCTTAGTTCTGCGCGCGCGCGCGCGCGTGTGTTTGTATGTCTGTGTGTGTGTGTGTGTGTGTGTGTGTGTGTGTGTGTGTGTGTGTGTGTGTGTGTGTGTGTATGTGTATGTGTGTGTGTGTGTGTGTATGTGTGTGTGTGTGAGATAGATAGACAGAGAGAGAGAGAGAGAGAGAGAGAGAGAGAGAGAGAGAGAGAGAGAGAGAGAGAGAGAGAGAGAGGGTTAAGTGTGTTTTTATCTTTGCGTTTATTTTCATTGTTATTTCAACTTTGATCTTTTTTGTGTTTTGTGTTTTTTGTTTGTTTGTTTGCTGTCTGCCTGTATGTTTTATAGAGACATTATAAAATTAGGTCTCTTACTGGTTTTCATTCTGATAAACACGTAACCAAGCAGCTACAAATACCTCGCAAGTATACTTTAAAATGTCCAGACCTAATGGAGATCTTACGAACACATTGGAAAGGTAAGGAACTTAAAACATATGAAGCTTTGGGTCAAAGTCCATTTGTGCACTACTGTGTGTGTGAAGACATTTGAGTGTATGCATGTATGCAGAGAGAGAGAGAGAGAGAGAGGAGAGAGAGGAGAGAGAGAGAGAGAGAGAGAGAGAGAGAGAGAGAGAGAGAGAAGCAGATAACTCATCTCTATTTTTACCGTTTTTTCCACCCAACATTTTGTTCCTCTACATTGGATGACATTACGTGTATAGTATGTAGTACTTTTGTTGTTGTTGCTTTATGCTCTTTTGTGTTCATTGTATTTTCCATTTTCATTTACAATTGGCCTATAAGATCGCGTTACATCTATGTATGTTATATTGTTTTTAATTGGTGGTGGTTTTGTTTTACGTCTTTTCATCCGGCAGATGATATTAGACGGAAAAAACACACACCACTTAAGTCATTTCAACACATACATCTGCATACACTTGTGAAAAAGAAAACAGCATATCAGTTAAGGACCCTCATGATAGTCTAGCTACCTCAGAACTGGCTAAAGTGGCGGCAAACTCAATTATGCACGAGTCAGACAGAACTTGACTCTCATTTTCATGTTTGTCAAGATTGATACCTGTCGCCTTATACATTTCAGTTAAAACTGGACTGATTGTTTTTAATTGTTTCCGTCGTTGTTTTAAACTGCTTCGTTTTCAGCTGCTCATTCCACCGTCAGTACTTGGTTCTTGCTGGTGATCGTTGTTGTTTCTTTGCTTTGTTGTTGTTTGTTTGTGTGACCATATTTTGCTAACTCTGTATTGCTTATGGTAAAGTCCGTCCATGAAATTGTATCAGAGCAGTAACAGAGCTTAACAATTCTGCGAACAGAGCATTGTGAATCTTACATTGTCAGTATGACAGAAATAGAGCGCAGCCATATTCACCAAACCATAAGATGTCACGTGTATTAGGTTAAAAAAACCGTATTGTGTTATGTCTAGAATTCTGTTGCTCCGAATACATCTACTGTAAGATCCAAGTGTCTGACAAAGAAAGAACTTGAGTCGAAGCGTCTCCATGCCGACAGAACGCTTTGTGCGAACCGACTCCCCCTCCACCATCGACCGCCCCACCCCCACCCCCATTTCAGCCTCTTGCTCCCCCTCTATGATACCTTGCAGATTTTTGTATCTTGTATCTTTAGTCTTGTAATTAATTGTATCTGCTGCTGCTCATTTCTCTCACTCCTTTTCTTGATCAGAACATTTACGCCTTCTGTGTGGGCCGGAATAGCTCAGTTGGCAGAGCGTCCGGACTCGGAATCTTGGTGATCTTCGGGTTGCGGGTTCGAATCTCCGCCGGGCCGTTTCGGTACAGGGAGGTTTTCCTCGGAGTTAACATTGGTTTGACTCTGTTTCCTAAATAGTCCTTCGAATGAGACTATAAACCGAGGTTCCGTGTGTGAACACACGCGTAACATCTTGCACACACGTAAAATCCCATCACCAAGTTTCGGAAGAGAAGGTCGGTTTGGCCGTTGGTATGGATGACATGTTACACATAGCACGCACTCTGCGTGAGAAATTGAAAGAATGAAGGAAGTAAGGAAACTGAGTGGAACGATGTTGACTGGATGACATAGGATAAATGACTGAATGAAGCACTGGCAGGCAGCTCTTCAGTCCGGCACTACCCATGTAGGCAACCCGTTGCGTATACGAGAGTGTGGATTGTCAATGTCTGCAACGTTTAGCAAGGCGCTTTGTAAATGATATGTTATTATTATTTATCAATATTATTATTACCATCATTAATACTATTATTATTATTATTATTATTATTTATTATTATTATTATTATTATTATCATTATTGTTATTAAAATCATTTGGCTCTGTTTACCTGCTGTGTTCTCCACTCCATGAAACGATGAGCTTCAAGTCTGGCTGCCTGCTCTGTAGATGTTTCTTCAACCTGTCTTTTTTTTTGCGTTCCCAAACTCTCTTTTTTGCGGTTCTTCCAAACTCTCTTTTTTGCGTTTCTTCCAAACTGTCTTTTTCTGCTTTTTTCTAAACTGTCTCTTTTGTGTTTTATCCAAACTATCTTTTTGCGTTTCTTCCAAACTGTTTTTTTTTTGTGTTTCTTCCATACTATCTTTTTTGTGTGTTTTATCCAAACTATCTTTTTTGCGTTTATTCCAAGCTGTTTTGTGTGTGTGTGTGTGTGTGTGTGTGTGTGTTGTGTGTGTGTGTGTGTGTGTGTGTGTGTGTGTGTGTGTGTGTGTTTCTTCCCAATGTCCTTTTTGCGTTTCTTCCAAACTGTCTCTTTCGCGTTTTTCTCCCACCTGTCTTTTTGTGTTTATTCCAGACTGATTTTTTTTTCGTGTTCTTATTTTTGTCGTGTTACTTCCAAGCTGTTCTTTCGTGTTTCTTCCAGCCTGTCTCTTTCGTGTTTCTTCAGCTGTCTCTTTCGTGTTTCTTCCAGCCTGTCTCTTTCGTGTTTCTTCCAGCCTGTCTCTTTGTGTTTCTTCCAGCCTGTCTCTTTCGTGTTTCTTCCAGCCTGTCTCTTTCGTGTTTCTTCCAGCTGTCTCTTTTGTGTTTCTTCCAGCCTGTCTCTTTCGTGTTTCTTCCAGCCTGTCTCTTTCGTGTTTCTTCCAGCCTGTCTCTTTTGTGTTTCTTCCAGCCTGTCTCTTTTGTGTTTCTTCCAGCCTGTCTCTTTCGTGTTTCTTCCAGCCTGTCTCTTTTGTGTTTCTTCCAGCCTGTCTCTTTTGTGTTTCTTCCAGCCTGTCTCTTTCATGTTTCTTCCAGCCTGTCTCGTGTTTCTTCCAGCCTGTCTCTTTCGTGTTTCTTCCAGCCTGTCTCTTTCGTGTTTCTTCCAGCCTGTCTCTTTTGTGATCAAGATCAATACCTGTGACGTTCTCTTCTGTGTTTCAACCCCAATGGATTCATACGAAGCGACTGTTACCCTAACTATTGTGTGGAGTGAGAACTTAAAATGTTATTTTAAACTTTGAACGATGGCTTCACTTCATTGTTTGTTGTCAACATACTTTCTCCTGTGCACACATGATCACGTGCAGTGTGTATCTGATTTCAACGTAGTTACTGTCCTACGCCGTGCCGGTAGTAGTTGAAATGTCACAACTTGACATGACTCACACGTAAGTCGCCAGGGCCTGAAGATGACTACTTTCACACACACACACACCCCACTCTGCAGTTGCAGTTTTAGGTTTCACGTTCGACGGTTGTTTTTAAGGATAATTCATTCCCACGGTTTTTACCTGTTTTAGATATTGTTTGCCACAGGCACTTTTGTAGGCCAGACGTGATTTAACACTTGTAAACTTGCTCTTCTCGTGCTTTCCCCCTCTTTCTGTGACAACACTCCACACCCAGAGGGACCGGGTGAACAGCAGACCTGAGCTGTATCACAGACAACGATGACGTCACAGACTGCAGCGGCAGGCTGATAGTGGGGCACGGAGGAGTCCCCGAGGCCCAATGCCCACCAACAGGTCACTTCTGTCACAGCCCTGCCCTGGTCATGTGAACTGAAGAAATATGGATCTTTGCGTCAGATCAAGCGCAACTCTGTACTTTGGTATGAGTCTGTGAACGACTAATTGTCCGATTAATACAATTAACGATGCACTAAAGTTAATAGCCGAAAAAAGTGGACACCTGAACTTTTATTGCATTTGCGATGTTCACACAAAGCCAGACGACACAGACCTGACTGATCGGGGAAGGCCCCAGTGGGGACAGTCCGGTAGAAGAGGTTGATCCCCAACAACATTCCTTTTAGACCATAGAATTGTACAGACCGCACTTGTTTAACACGTCTTGAATCTCGATGATGATTTCCGGAAACAAAGAACATTGGCTTGAGAGTGGTGATAAAACAGACAATCAAAACGACACCCCGGTAGAACAATAAAAAAGAGGGCATTCATCTTGCATGTGAAACTTTGGGTCCATTTCTTTTCACGCTGAATATATTGTCCTTGAAACAGTTCGCTTGCTATTACATGATGATGACGTGACACCCCATCATGAAATGAGCAAGCTGTAGACTGCCAGTCGCCATTTCCAAATGGTTTTCAATTTTTTTTTTAATGGTGTAAGAATAAAAAAAACAAAAGAAAATTCCCCCTAACTCAATGAAAACCCGGGAAAACATGAAGAAATTCTTATATAATTCACCTGGTAAAAGATCTTTGCACGAACGGAGAACCCGTATAGGGTGCAGAACATGTCTTAGTTGACTGCTTAGAATGTACGACATCACAGCAAGCCTATAGTGGGATACGAAAACACAATGGATATGTTTTAGTTGCAAAGCGAGACGACTGCAGGGGGAAATCTAAACAAATCTTAAATAAATGTTAGCGAACCCCCAGAGAACGTGGACAAACGAGTCACAAGGGAAAACACAACGCGTTTCGACCCCTTAGGCTTCGTAGGTGAAGTATAAACGAATAAAACAACGAGAATTCACTTAGCTTGATCGCATCAGATCGCTCAGGGTTCGCGCAAGGAAAAAGGCGTTGAATGAGGGAACGAGTGTTGGAAGATAATAGTGAGTGAGTCAAAGTCGTAATGATGATAATAATATTATGATAGGAAAATTAATATGGTCAAAATATTGGTAGGGGGGGGGGGGGGGGGGGGGGGGGGGGGAGAAGCGGGATAATTTGGTGTCAATAAGTTGGGTATGGGAAAATGGAGGGGGGGGTTTTGGGATTCTTAAGCAGCGGGTTGCCGTGGAACGTCCCAGAGGGAAGGCGATTGTGATGTAAATGTTAGTGGTAGTATAAACAAGCAATAGTTATGAATGATACTGTAACAACGATAGTAAAGGTTTAAAGGAAAGAAAGCATGATACAGAAACATATTTAAAAAAATACTTTTTTTAATAATCAAATAAATAAAAAAAGGAAAAACTTTTAAAAAAATTTTTAATAAAAAAATAAAAAAATTAAAAAATAAAATATTTTTTAAAAAATAATAAAAAAAATAAAATGAAAAAAAAAATAAAAAATAATTTTTTAAAAATAATAATAATTAAAAAAATAAAAAAAAAAAAAATAAAAAAAAAAAATAAAAAATAAAAAAATATTTAAAAAAAAAAAAAAAATTAAAAAAAAATTAAAAAAAAAAAAAAAATAATGTAATAAAATGCAAAAAATCAGATAGCTATAAATTATGTGTGAGGTGAATGTGGGAGAAAAGGGTTGGTGTGGTTAGGGGAGGATATTGTGGGCTGGATTGAAGTGGGGGTTTGGTACATTTTATTTAAAAGGTGTTGATGCTATGAGGGTGGGGGAAAAAGGGGATGGTTTACTACAAATGGGGGGGGGGAGGGGAGGGGAAAACATATTCACACCTATCCCAAAAAATCTCTTCCCCTTTCTTTTCCCCCCCCCCCCCACCCTCCCCTTCACGCCCAACGAAAAAAGGGATGCATTTTCATTATGTGTGGTGTTGTGTGTGAGTGAGTGTGAGTGTGTGTGGTGTGTGTGTGTGTGTTTTTTGGTGTGTTGTTTTGTGTGTGTGTGTGTTTTGTGAAAATATCACCTTATTCAGGGTTTCCCCCCACCCCCACCCCAACAACCCCTACCCCCCAACTCCCTACACCTCATTTTGGGTAGGAGGGGGGGGGGGGGGAAAAGTCGATTGATTAGAAAATGGAGAGACAGAGAGTGTGGAAAAAGGGAAGAGGATGATAGCTGAAACCTATGTCGGGGGAAAACGAGGTAGGGGTGCGTAGGGGGGGGGGTTTTTAGGGGGAGCTGCAGAATGGTGGACATACTATTTTGGACGTGATGCCATGAGGGTGGGGGGCCCCATTTTGGGCAATGAGATGAATTCCTGCATAACGGTTCCAAGTTGTCACTCTTAGATTGCCAAAGTCCCAAGACTTTACATGGTTTTGTTGTTTTGGGCATGGTTGAAGTGTAGAGCGAGGTTTTGGGCCGATGGGGCGGATGTGGGCCCAGGTGTTCAGAGATGCGTGTTCAAGTGTGCGAGATGTCTCCCCTACATAGATTTATCGCACAGTGACAGTGGATGGCATACACAATGTTGTGGCTCTGGAGGAAAAAGTGCTTTTTATAGTGAAAGAGCTGGGGGGGCCATGTAGGATGGTGTCGGTTTTGGGGTGAGAGAGCAGTTTTTGCATTTGGGGTTTAGAGGGGGAATTACCTTTTTGCTTGGTGTGAAGATTTTGTTCAGCTTAGACGCACCAGTGGTTTTTGGGGTTTTTTGCCCGTTTGAAAAGTGTCATAGGTTTGCCAAAGGCGGGTTTATGATTTTTACAGTGCCATTTGACTTTAGATCCTGCAGATGGGCGTTTTTGGGAGGGAAGAAAGGCGGCAGGGGGGTCGTTGTCTTTTTGGAGGTTTAGTTTCCCGAGAGATGTTCGGATTTAGCTGCAGTGGGGCTGGAGATCATTGAGAGGGCACTAGGGTACCACGGTTGGTAAAAAAAAAACCCGGACATTTTGGCTGCTTGTATAGTAAAATCTTTTCGCTAGGCGGTTTGCGTAGGCGAAGGGAAATTTCAGAATATGGAATGTATTTTTAGTGGACTGGTGGGGGGAAGTTTTTTGTCAGGTTGGTGTGCATCGTGGGTTTGTAGAAGATGAGGTTTGAAGCAGTCCTTTTGGGGGGATAGTGATGCCCAGGAAATTAATGACTGTGAAAGGGTTGTGGGTCGTGGTGGAGGATGGAGGTCTGTGAAAAGTTGAGGAAATTCTGGAGGTCATGTTCTGGCATGGATGTGGCCCCAAAATCCATATTATGTATCTTTTGTAGAGCTCGGGTGTGGGCCTGTGTAAGGGGTTTTGTAAGGGTGTTAGGTGCCCCTAAAGAGGCAGGCTAGGATGGTCCATTTGGGTTTCCCATGAACCCCATGATTTGTGGAATGTGTGGTTTTTGAATTCAAAAGTATTGAGGGTGAGACTAATTCTGAAATTTGACCGGAGCGGGGGAGGGTTGTTTTTGGGTTTAAAGGGGGTGTTTTTTTAAGAAAGAATGGAGGGCCTTCAACCCTCAGCAGGGGGGGTGGAAGTGTAGAGAGAGACGCGTAAAGTGTAAAGAGGAGGCTGGGTTGGAAAAAGTGGGATCTGGTTGTAGAATTAATCTGTTGGTGTGTGTGTAGTGTCTTTGAGGATTGGGGAGGCCTTGTACTGCCCCAATAAATATCAAAACACTTTGTTTTGAAGTTTCTTTAAAAAAATTAAGAGGTGGCCCTGCATTGACGGTGTCCCAAAACCCCCCTTCCCAGAGAGCTCAGACATTTTTACCACCTTTTTTTCGAACTCAGCGCTTCCCCACCCACCCTTGAAAAAACCATAAAGTTAAAATTACACAAAAAGTGGAAAAAAATCTTCAAGTGAAACCCAAAACCCTGTCCGCAATTCCAAAAACCCCACGGGATGAAAAAAAAGCCCTTGAAACATGGACAAAAAAAAGACATTGTCAAAAACCAGCAGACAAAGGGGGTGCGTGGGGTCTGGGACAAAAAAGGGACATAAAAGAACACAAGCACTGTTTAAACACAAAAATTTTATGCCCATCGCGCATCAACCCCCCCAAAAACCAGAAATCATCTCAACCCAAATTTTTAAAAAAAAAATCAAAATAACAACTTACCCAAGAAGCCAAATCCCCATAATGACAGACACCAAAAACCCACCCCCACTGCTCCCCAAAATTTCACAAAACCAATCACCGGCGACCCATTTTTATTGCATGAGTGCCCCCACAGAACACATTTACATACTTAGATCTTCCTCCAACCCCTATTTTCAAGGTCCCCCCAAAACTCAAAGAATCACACACATCAACATGTTTAATTTATACAAACAATCCCTTTTCCACCGCCCCCTCTTTAACTTGATGCTTCTCACACTTTCCCCCCCCATGTGATGGTGAAGGCCCCCGCCCCTTTTTTAACAAAGACCCCCTTTAACCCCAAAAAACCCCCCCACAGCTCACGGTCAGACTTGCAGAATTAGTCCCCCCCTCAATACTTTTTAATTCAACAACCCCACATTTCACAATCGTGGTGTTGCTATGGGAACCAAAATGGGACCTCCTTGCCCGCCTCTTTTATGGGACACCTGGGAACAGCTTACTAACCCTTACAAGGCCCCACCCAGGCTCTTTCAAAGTCATTATTTTGGATTTGGGGGCCACTCCCTGCCGAACATGCCTCCAGAATTTCCTAACTTTTACGACCTTCCATCCCTCCATCCCCGTGACCTACACCCTTTTCCCTCATTAAATTTTCCCGGACTCACTTTCTCCTCAAAGATGGACTGTTCAAAAATCATCTTCTACAAAAATATGATGCACATCATACTGGGTACCATTTCCCAACCGTCCCCTAAAAAAAAGCATTCCCTATTTGATTCCCTTTGCCCACGCAGACTTGCTTAGGAAAAAGATTTCACTTACAAGCGCCAAAATGTCTGATTTTTTCCCAACCCGGGGTACCCCGTGCCCATCAATGATGCTCTCAGCCGCAGCAGCTAAATCCCGAACATTACTCTGGAAAAAATAAACCCCCAAAGAGACAGACGACCACTGCCTGCCTTCTCTTCCATCCCCAAAATTGCCATCTGCAGGATCTTAAAATCAAAAAGGCACATGGTAGAAAAAAAATTAAAACCCGCCCTTTTAGACAAACTTGATCACTTTCAAAAGTGACAAAAACCCAAAGACCTATGGTGCTTTTTAAACTGAACAAAAACTTCACCCTAAGCCCCAGGGGGTTTTCCCTGTCTAAACCCCCAAATGCAAAAATTTCTCTTCCCCCCAAACAGACCCATCTACTGGCCCCCGGCTCTTTCACTATTTTTAAAGCACTTTTCCCGCCAGGCACAAAAATTGTGTATGCCCCCACTGTCAGCGTGCGTAAATCTATGTAGGTGAGGGCATCCGACACTTTGGGCACCCTTTGAACACCTGGCCCACATCCGCCACCATCGGCCCCCAAACCGTCCTTCATTAAACCATGCCCAAAAACAAAATAACCCTGTCAAAGTCTTGGCACTTTTGGGAATTAGAGTGACAACTTGGAAAAGGTTATGAGGAATCTCATTCATTGCCAAATGGGCACGTCCACCCCCAGGCATCAAGTAAAGTAGTATGTGCCATTCCATTCTGCGCTCCAACCGAAATATCCTCCACCCCACGACACCCCACCCCTGTTTACCTCGAATAGGTTGCAGCTATCTCCCCTTTCCCCTTTTCCCACCTTCGAGCTTCCTTTGCTACATCAATCGCTTACCCCCCCCCCCCTCTACCTGAAAAATGTGTGGTAGGGGGTGTTTGGGGGGTATGGCGGTTGTTGGGGGGGAGGTGGGGGCAACCAAAGAATAAGGTATTTACAATGGAACACACACACACACACAACAAACACAACACAAAACAAAAACACTCACATCACTCACAACAAAAAACACACCCAAAAGAATAGAAAGCTATCTCCTTTTTCGTTGGTCGTGAAGGGGGAGGGGTGGGGGGGGGGGGGAAAAAAGAGAGGGGAGAGGATTTTTGGTTTTAGGTGTGATATGTTGCCCCCCCCCTTTTCCCCCCCCCGTTAGACGTAAACGTCCCCTTTTCCCCACCTCATAGCATCAAAACCCTTTAAAATAACATTTTTACCAACCCCCCATTCAATTCAGCCCCCTTCCCCCCTTTAACCCCATACTACTTTTTCCCCTTTTTCACCTCAACATAATTTATAGCTATCTGATTTATGATTTTTCATATTTTTTTTTTTTTTTTTAATTTTTTTTTTTAAATTTTTTTTTTTTTTAAAATTTTTTTTTTATTATTTATTTTTTTTTTTATTTTTTTTATTTTTATTTTTTTAATATTATTTTTTTTTAATTATTTTTTATTTTTTATTTTTATTTTTTTTATTTTATTATTTTTTTTAAAAAATTTTTTCATTTTTTTTTTTATTTATTTATTTATTAAAATTTTTTTAAATGTTTTCCTTTATTTATTTATTTGTTTTTATAAAAATGTATTTTCTAAAAATGTTTTTGTATATGCTTTTGTTACCTTAACCCTTTATATCGTTTTTAGCAGTATCATTTGTAATGTAATGCTTGTATTGAACTACCACAACATTTAATACAACGCCCTTTGCCCCTGGGGGCTGTTGCCCCGGCAACCCCGCGCTTAAGAATCCCCTCCCACTCTCCATTCCCATACCCTATTTTTTGAACCCAAAATTGATCCCGTCTTCTCCCCCCCCCCCCCCCCCCCCCCCCCCCCCCCCCCCCCCCCCCCCCCCCCCCCCCCCCCCCCCCCCCCCCCCCCCCCCCCCCCCACCCCCCCCCCCCCCCCCCCCCCCCCCCCCCAAAAAAAAAAAAAAAAAAAAAAAAAAAAAAAAAAAACCCCCCCCCCCCCCCCCCCCCCCCCCCCCCCCCCCCCCACGCTTGCTTTATACTACCACTAACATTGACATACTCCTTCCCTCTACTTGTCCACCAACCCGCCAAATTTTTTTTATTCCCTGTCCTGTTTTCTCCCCCCCCCCCCCCCCCCCCCCCCCCCCCCCCCCCCCCCCCCCCCCCCCCCCCAATATTTTGACCATTATTAATATTCCTATCAGTAATATTATTATCATCATTACGACTTTGACTCACTCACTATTTATCTTCCAACACCCTCGTTCTCATTCACGCCTTCTTCCTTGCGCTGAACCCTGAGCGATCTGATGCGATCAAAGCTAAGTGAATTCTCGTTGTTTTATTCGTTTATACTTCACCTGACGAAGACCTAAGAGGTCGAAACGCGTTGTGTTTTGTCTTGTGACTCGTTTGTCCACGTTCTCTGGGCGGTTCGCTAACATTTATTTAACAATGGATATGTTTAAAACCAGAGTAGCTAATCACATGCAACTTGCCGAAGAGAGAGAGAGAGAGATGAGAGAGAGAGGAGGAGATGGGGAGAGAGATAGAGAGAGATGAGAGAGGCGAGAGAGGAGAAGAGAGAGAGAGAGAGAGAGAGAGAGAGAAAAGCAAATAACTCATCTCTATTTTTACCGTTTTTTTCCACCCAACATTTTGTTCTTCTACATTGGATGACATTACGTGTATAGTATGTAGTACTTTTGTTGTTGTTGCTTTATGCTCTTTTGTGTTCATTGTATTTTCCATTTTCATTTACAATTGGCCTATAAGATCGCGTTACATCTGTGTATGTTATATTGTTTTTAATTGGTGGTGGTTTTGTTTTACGTCTTTTCATCCGGCAGATGATATTAGACGGAAAAAAAACACACCACCTAAGTCATTTTAACACATACATCTGCATACACTTATGAAAAAGAAAACAGCATATCAGTTAAGGACCCTCATGATAGTCTAGCTACCTCAGAACTGGCTAAAGTGGCGGCAAACTCAATTATGCATGAGTCAGACAGAACTTGACTCTCATTTTCATATTTGTCAAGATTGATACCTTTCGCCTTATACATTTCAGTTAAAACTGGACTGATTGTTTTTAATTGTTTCCGTCGTTGTTTTAAAACTGTTTCGTTTTCATCTGCTCAATCACCGTTGATGTCAGTACTTGGTTCTTGCTGGTGATCGTTGTTGTTTCTTTGCTTTGTTGTTGTTTGTTTGTGTGACCATATTTTGCAAACTCTGTATTGCTTATGGTAAAGTCCGTCTATGAAATTGTATCAGAGCAGTAACAGAGCTTATCAATCTGCGAACAGAGCATTGTGAATTTACATTGTTAGTATGACAGAAATAGAGCGCAGCCAAACCATAAGATGTCATGTGTATTGGGGCTAAAAAACCGTATTGTGTTATGTCGAGAATTCTATTGCTCCGAATACATGTACTGCAAGATCAAGTGTCTGACAAAGAAAGAACTTGAGTCGAAGCGTCTCCATGCCGACAGAACGCTTTGTGCGAACTGACTCCCCCCACCATCGACCGCCCACCCCACCCCATTTCAGCCTCTTGCCACCCCTCTATGATACCTTGCAGATTTTTGAATTTTGTATCTTTAGTCTTGTAATTAATTGTACCCGCTGCTGCTCATTTCTCTCACTCCTTTTCTTGATCAGAACATTTACGCCTTCTGTGTGGGCCGGAATAGCTCAGTTGGCAGAGCGCCGGACTCGGAATCTTGGTGATCTTCGGGTTGCGGGTTCGAATCTCCGCCGGGCCGTTTCGTACAGGGAGGTTTTCCCTCGGAGTTAACATTGGTTCTGACTCTGTTTCCTAAATAGTCCTTCGAATGAGACTATAAACCGAGGTTCCGTGTGTGAACACACGCGTAACATCTTGCACACACGTAAAATCCCATCACCAAGTTTCAGAAGAGAAGGTCGGTTTGGCCGTTGGTATGGATGACACATTACACATAGAAAGCACTCTGCGTGAGAAATTGAAAAAATGGGGGAAGTAAGGAAATGAGTGCGATGTTGATGGTGCACAGGAATGAATGAGGGAAGAGCCGGGCAGGCAGCTTTCGTCGGCATACCCTTGTAGGAACCCGTTGGTATACGAGATTGTGGGTAATTGTCTGCACGTTTAGCAAGGCGTTTTGAAAATTTTTGGTTATTTTATTTCAATTTTTATTTTATCATTAATGTATTATTATTATTATTATTTTTTTTTAAAAATCTTTGGGCTTGTTTACCTGCTGTTTTCTTACCCCATAAAAGATGGCTTCAGTCTGGCTGCCTGCTCTGTAGTGTTTCTTCCACTTTTTTTTTTTTTTTTGGTTTTTTCCCAAAACTGTCTTTTTTGTGTTTTTTCCAAAACTGTTTTTTTGCGTTTTTTCCCAACTTTTTTTTGCGTTTTTCCAAGGGTTTTTTTTGCGTTTCTTCCAAACGTTTTTTTTTTTTTTTTTCCCAACTGTCTCTTTTGTTTTTTATCCAAACTATTTTTTTGCGTTTTTTCCCAAATGGGTTTTTGGGGGTTTCTTCCAAACTATCTTTTTGCGTTTCTTCCAAAACTGTTTTTTTGCGTTTTTTCCAAACTGTCTTTTTTGTGTGTTTTACCCAAACTATCTTTTTGCGTTTCTTCCAAACTTTTTTTTGTGTTGTGTGTGTGTTTTGTGTGTGTGTGTGTGTGTGTTGTTGTTGTGGTGTGTGGTATGTGTGGTATGTGTGTGTGTGTGTTTTTTTTCCCAACGCCCTTTTTGCGTTTCTTCCCAAAATGTCTCTTTCGCGTTTTTTCCCACCTGCTTTTTTGTTTATTCCGATGATTTTTTTTCGTGTTATTTCCAAAACTGTTTTTTGTCGTGTTTCTTACAACCTGTTCTTTTTTGTTTCTTCCAGTCTCTCTTTGTGTTTTTTAGCCTCTCTCTTTGTGTTTCTTCCACCCTTCTCTTTCGTGTTTCTTCCAGTGTCTCTTTGTGTTTTTCCCAGCCTGTTTTTTCGTGTTTTTTCCAGCCTCTCTCTTTGTGTTTTTCCCACCCTCTCTCTTTCGTGTTTCTTCCGCCTCTTTTTTGTGTTTTTTCCAGCCTGTCTTTTTCGGTTTCTTCCAGCCGGTCTCTTTGTTTTCTTCCAGTGTCTCTTTTGTGTTTTTCCGCCTGTTTTTTGGTTTCTTCCAGCCTCTCTCTTTCGGTTTCTTCCGCTCCTTTGTGTTTCTTCCACCCTTTTTTTCGTGTTTCTTCCAGCCTGTCTCTTTCGTGTTTCTTCCGTCTGTCTCTTTTGTGTCGATCAATACCTGGAGTTCTCTTTGTGTTCCCCCCCAATGGTTCATACGAAGCGCTGTTCCCCAAATTTTGTGCGGGTGAGAATTAAAGCTATTTTACTTTGAACGACATTTCCTTCTTGTTTTTGTCAACAACTTTTCCCCTGTGCACCAGATCACGTGCAAAAAGGTATCTGATTTAACGTAGTTATGTCCTACCCCGTCCCGGTGTAGTTGAATTGTCAAAAATTGACAGACTCACGAAAGCGCCAGGGCCCTGAAGATGACTACTTTCAACACACCACACACTCTGCGTTGCAGTGTGGTTTCCGTTCGGGGTTTGTTTTTTAAGGTTGATTTTTTCCAGGGTTTATTACCTGTTTTTGATTTGTTTGCCCAAGGGAATTTTGTGGCCCCGACGGTTTAACCTTGTAACAATTTGTTTTCTCGTGCTTTCCCCGTTTTTCTGCCAACCCTCCCCCCCAGAGGACCGGGTGGACAGCAGACCTGGCGGATCCAAAAAAACCGGCGTCCAGCTGCCGCGGCAGGCTGTAGGGGGCACGGAGGGTCCCGGGGGCCCCAAATGCCCACCAAGGGGTCACTTCGTCACAGCCACGTCGGGTCATGTGAACTGAAGAACTTATGGATCTTTGCGTCAGATCAAGCCAATCTGTACTTTGGTATGTGTCTGGAAGATAATTGTCCGTTTAATAAAAATTAACGATGCACAAAAATTTTAAAAAGGGTTTAAGTGTGAACCACCTGAACTTTTCATTGCTTTTGCAAATGATCCCCAAAAAGAAAAAAGACCGCCCTGAATGATTAAAAGGCCCCAGTGTGCAGTCCCGGTTGAAGAGGTAGATCGCCAAACATTCCTGTGACCTTGAATTGTAAGGACCAAAATTTGTTGAAAACGTCTTGAATCTCGATGTGTTTTCCCGGGGAAAAAAAAGAACTTTTGGTTGAGGATGGTGTTTAAAACAGCGTCAAAACTGCACCTCGAAAACCAATAAAAAAGGGGCTTTTATCTTGCTTTTGGAAACTTTGGGTCCTTTTCTTTTCACGCTGAATTTTGTCCTTGAAACAGTTCGTTGCTATTCATGAGATGACGTGACACCCCATATGAAGTGAGCAAGCTGTAGACTGCCAGTCGCCTTTCCAAAGGGTTTTTTCAATTTTTCTTTTTTTGGTGTAAGAAAAAAAAAACAAATGAAACCCCCATAACTCCAAATGCCCCGGAAAAATCATGAAGAAATTTTTAATTAATTACTGGTAACAGTCTTTGCACAAAACGGAAAAAACTGTTTGGGTGCAAAAAGTCTTAGTTGACTGCTTAAAAATGTACGACTCACAGCAAACCCTTTGGGATACGAAAAAACAAGGAATTTTTTAAAACCAGAGAGCTAATCAATGCAACTTCCCGAAGAAGTTCCCTCTTATTTCCAGTTTGCAGTTGCGGATTTTTTTTAAAAGTGAAGACCAAATGTTATTTATGGCACAAAAGGACAAGTTTAATTTTCTTTTTATGGTATTTAAAAAGACAAAGCATGTCGATTTCTTAAGATGTTTTTTGGGAAAATATCGTTTTCTCAAAGCAAAATGAATATATTTTAACGAAAAAATTTGTAGGCTGTATTTGAGGGTTTTTTGCTAATGTAAGTTTTTAAATTCGGTTTCCCACAAGTAAGGACATTCTAGATTGTATTTTGTTTTTGGAATATAAATAAACCCCGCAAGCTGGGAAAATTTGGGTTTCCCGGAGACATTTTTCGAGCAAAATAGGTGAGCGTCAAATGAATGAGGTGCGTTTTTTTTTGCAAAATCGTGACAGACTTTCCCTGTCCCCGAGACATTCCCTACCGGGGTGGGGGAAACGGTCAGAATGAAAAGGGGTGAGCCAGGAAAGAGTGCCTTGACACAGACGCCTTCCGGACGTCCCTTCAACTCAGCCATCTCCCGCTGTGGACATGACCCAGCCATAAAAGGGTGATCTCAGGACACACACTCGGGAAAAGTCGAAAAGGGAAAAAACCCAGGACCTTTATGTTCAAGTCTTCTTCATCTTTCCCCTTTACACGTCAGAAAACCCCATTGCACCGGGGTCACAGGGGGGCAGTACAGCCACTCAGTTGTAAAAACGATAATGATATCAGCAAAAAACTCCTGCCTGTCATTACTTGCTGGGTGAAATATCCTGTCTATCCGCTAATGTGATAAAGTTCCATTTTTTTT
>JAFLJL010017879.1:111909-125125 GCA_018398815.1 Conus ventricosus | reverse complement strand
ACCTGGCCAGATAAAGTAGAAATCTGTTTATAACCCGGTTTAGTTAATGATGATTTAGATAAATGTTTTGTGAAGTTTCAAGGAAAGAGAGAATGTTCTATTTGTTTGATTCCATATCATGATGTTTCCGTTCTAGATCATGTGTAGTAAAGTTGATAGACTTTACTAGTGGGTGGATGTGAACGAATCAATGATATCTGAATGAGATTGTAAGCAAGCTGTGAGTTGTGTTTGAGGGCTGTGCGCTAGTCCTTCCTCCACTGACATACCCCGAGGTTGACAATTTATTGGCGAGCCTGCCAGGATATTCTGGCCCATGTTATTAGTAATTGTTCAATTCTCTCAGAGAGGAATCTGGTGGAATTCAAGTATTGTAATCCTAAGACAAGGTAGTGTCTTACTGTATGTTCCAAGATAGTTAAATACTAGCTTGGCATTTCATCAGCCCCAGAGTCACTTAGTTCGCTCAGATTGCCTATAATTTCGCTCTCATAGTTGGGTCAGGCGACTAGGCTCTTATAAAAAACTATTACGTTGTCCCAAGCAACTATTATCATTCATAAATTTGTGTTATTACGTCACTCGTGGCGGAACCCATTTTGGCTGTCGTAGAAATAAAATCTTGTTCAAAAAAAAAAACATAAGATATAATGGCGGACGAAAGAACACCCCTAATGAACAACTTGTGAACGTCCGCCGTGATTTAGGCTATTCGGGAAAAGTTTTCGAGCAATCGTTGAAACCCCACAAAAGAGGGAAAGAGATGACGAGCGGAAAAGGCGCCGTGTCGCAAGTAGAAATGCAGGAAACAGAAGCTAAAGATTTAAGGATTCAACTAGCGAAACGCAGGAAACAGAAAGATTAAGGATTCAAATTAGAGTTAGAAAGACTGAAACTTACAGAGGGAGACCACCGATGACGGCAGCTCAGTATCCATGACCCTGTGCACAGTTTTATGCCCCCCCCGACCAAAAGTTGCCAAAATTCTCAGAAGGAACCGATTCGTTGATGCATACATCAGTCCGTTATGAAACGTGTGCACCAGTCAAAGGGTTTGGACCTTCAGAAAAGAGTGGGGCAGTCATTTTGTCAGCGCTAATGACGGTAAAAAAGGCAATAACAGATTTATTCAACTGCGTTACCAGCAGAACCAACAATCGATTTGGTCTGTTAGGATCATTGATGAAGGATTGACCTCACAGAGAAGGGTTCAGAAAGAAATTTCGATCCTAGATTACAAGTCAGGAAACGTACAGCTCAGTTGGTGCACGTTTTAGATCACTTTATTGAGAAATGTTAGAGTTGAGTGGTACGAGAAAGAGTTCGCAGAGTTGAAAGACTGGTTATGAAGGAACAGATTTTGTCAGGTTGCGGCTGAGTTAAACCATACATTTGAAAGAGAGTACAGCCAGAGACTAGCAGAGAGTTGCTGAAGTTAGCAGAGTGTATAGAGAGGCACGTTTGGGCACTAAGGTGCAGGAAAACAGGTGGCCAGCACAGGTAGAAGAGTGCAAGGAGACTAGGGAGTTTTCCTGCAAAGTCTGCAAGTAAACCCAGTGGTTGGGGCAGAAAAGGAGGACAAAGGACAATAGTGTTTCATTTGGTCACAAGAAGGGACCATGTGGCGAGGATTGTCGCATGAGGTTCAAAGGCAGTCAGCCTTGGCAAGAGGTTTATAAGGGTCCCAAGGAAACGACCTGCAGTGGAACCAAAAGGGATCCAATCGAAGAGGGTAGTGGGGCCCTATGGCTACACGGGACACAGTCATGTCGGGATGGGGGGGGCACAGGCTGGTGGTTCGTTCCAGGGGAAAAAGGGTGGTTTGGCCCCAAAAGGGGGTGAAAGTTTTTACGAGACACGGTTGTTCAGTGGGTAGTAAAAAAAACGCGGGTCGGGGAAGGGGGATTTGCGGGGCAAACCAGACCTGTATTTCTAAAACCGATGGCACTGTAAAGAATTTTCCGTTGCAAGATAAAAGTACGAAACCCCTTTTAACTTCCACGAGTTGTCTGCCGGTGAGAAAAACCCCCCTTTTAATTGATCATTGGAAAAAAAATTCCAGGGGCAAAGGGGTCCAGGGATCCTGGTTTTTTGACCACAGGGGGGCCCTTCAAACACGGAGCAAAAAGAAAAGGGAAAAAGGTTTTAGAAAAACCCTTATCTTCCAGCAAGGGGAATCAGCATAGAGGGCGCCTGATAGTTTAGGGCAGCCAGGGAAAAAGACCCTTCGCCGGAAGCTTGGAATTTGGGAAGAGGTGGAAAAACGGGGGTTTGAAGGGGAACAGAATTTCTGGGAAAAAGGGGGGGCTGTTTTTTACCCAGTTTCACCAAGGGGAAGACAGTAAGGTGACAACTCATTAGGGTACCGCAGTTATCGTGACACTGTCATGTCATGGGTCACGATCGCCATGGCGGGTCATTTCGCACCAGCAAAACAGCGACCGAATCTTTGAGATTTTCATTGGCCAGGGGCAATGGCAGACACAAGCTTTCTGCTGCATTGGTGTTCAAAGGTCACCACAAGAGGGTGAAGAGGAAGGCGCCTCTTAAAAGCCCCCCTTTAATTGACACCAATTTAGGAAGGGGCTGTTATCAAATTGGCCCAATTTCCCCCCGCCCTGTTCCAAGGGGCACAGGTTTGGACAGTAAGGTTGCAAAGGAAAGTTTGGGAGAAGGCTAGGGGCGCAGAAAAACAAAATGACGGGAATGAAACAATCCCTCAAGGCGGAGACAATCCTGTTCCCTGCTTCCCACAGGTAAACAACAAGCTGCTGATAATTGGAAGGGCCCAAATTCACCATCACTGAAAAGGCCCGACCCGGATTACCAAAAAGGGATGTGAAGGGGAAACTAAAACTTTTCCAGGGAAATTTTCTCCGCAAATATTCCAACTGAACTCAGCAATAGGGGCCCGCACGATCATTGATGAGGAAAAGGAAACCCCCCCCGAAAAAGGGGGATTTTGTTTTCCTGATTTCCAGGGGAAGAGCCCTACAGGGATGGGGTTTACTGTAAAGGGCTAGACGAGGATTTATGAGGAAAATTAATTTAGGGGTTTTTAAGGCGTTTGGGAAATTTTATGGGTGACATTTTTGATAGCAAACTGAAACAGGGGGGAGCATATGAGGCAGCAGGGGCATTTTTGAGAGGCGGGGACAAACCAAATTTTCACAGCCCGACCCAAAAAAAGTCCAGATTTTGGTTTTTTCCAAAACCTGGATTCCCAGGTTTTTGGGGTTTTTGGGGGCGCACAAAGCAGCCAAAGAGGGAAAGGTGAGAAGATGATTAATTCAGAAAAGACCAAAGACCAAAACAGAAGTCAGGATCTGCTATTTTATTGGTTTTTTAAAAAGGGGAATTTGTCCGAATTTTTGCAGCAAACACGAGTCCCCTCATGAATTTTGGGCCCAAGGGAAGGGGAAAACCGGGGAGGGTCAAATGGGCAACCCGGGGGGGGGGGGGGGGGGGGGGGGGGGGGGGAAAGGGAAACCTACAGACAGTGCGGAAAGACTAGTTCCCGTCCCCTCTTGAAGCTACCGGATATGTCAAAAAACCCTTTTTGGTTTCGGGCAGATGCATCAGGGGGGTGGAGTAGGTGCATATTGTTGCGGGCAAAGAAGGGGGCAAATTTCCTGTGAATATGCCACAGGAAGCTGACGAAAAAAAAAAGAAGGGGAACCCCAACGGTAGGAAGGGGTGTTTGGGTGTCGTGTGGCCTGCAAAAAATTCCAAAAAATACTTGGGGAAAGAGTTTGTGATAGAGACTGATCATCACCACTCAATTCCTGCAGGAGGGAAAATTGAAAAACAAAAAAGGGGTTTTGCGTTGGGGAATGGCACTGCCGCCCTACAGGACGAGCCAGTACAATTTCCCGGCGACAGAATGTCGGGGCGACTATTTAAAAACCGTTAGTCTAGCAAGCCGGGAACCAAGGGAAATCAGCATATCCCCGGGGGCATAGCCACTTTTTAAAAAATAGGGTGGAATTTCGGTGAGATTGAGTGGTATGGTTATTCCCCTTTGGCTATGGTCCATTAATTTTTTTTGGGAAAAAATTTTCAATTAAAAAGAAATTATGTTTTTGGGGCATACAGTCGCTTGGTAGTAATGCACCCGTTTGCGTAAGTGAGGAGGAGTTCCTTCAGTGAGGGGTCATGGGCGTTTCATATTAAATTGTGCTTTTCATATAAAAGATGTGCAAAATTTCCCAGGTAAGGGGAAATTTCATAGGTGCGCCCAGAGTTGTTATAAAAAAGTTTTTAAATAAAAGCAAAGGCACGTCAATGATAAACCCTTTGGGGTGGGATTCACTAATGTATATTTTAAAAAATTATAAACCGTTTGTTGTAAAGTAAATTTTTCCCAAAATTTCACGTGTACTGTGTTCCCCAAATTCCGGGTTTTCTTTTTTTTACCGTTTTTTTTGAACAATGCGGGGCCTAGTCCCCTTTTTCAAGGGGAAATTTTCACGGGCAAAAAAAAGAAAGACCGGAGTCGTGGTCAGCGCCACCACCCAACTGGGGATAAGCCCCCAAAATCAAAATTCTGGGGGCCAGGGAGAAAAGGGCCCCAAGTGTCGGGTCAGCCAATTAAGCCACGGCGGGGGAGCTCCACGGGGAAAAGCATCATTCCCCCCAAAAGACCTTTAAACCCCCTTGAACCGAAGCCTCGATGTCTGGTCCAAAAAGGGTCTTTTGGGCCCCGGGGGCCCAAATCATCCAGCCAATTTTTTAGGGCCGGGGTCCCCCAATTTAAAATCGGACCCGCCGGGTTTAAAATAGGGGGGGGGGGGAGGTACTGTGAATGGGGGGGAAAACTAGCTAATTAATTAAATGACCAAATTTACCCCCACAGAAAAGCAAAGGGGAGGGAATTTTTCTGTCATGATTTAATATCCAATGAAATGAGAGGGAGGCAACCTGAGTAGAAGGCGCGAAAATACTGACCAATGGTACTCACCCTTTGACAGATGGGTTTAGGATAAGATAGGAATGCGTGAGTGTGGAAGGGAGAACGAACAGACAGACAGAGAGGAAGAGGTTCTGGGTGTAAGCTCTGCAAGAGAGAAAGGCAGAGAGATGAGGGAGGAGTGAATAGAACCGAGTTGAAGCATTAGCACCATAGAGAGTCTGCAGAGGAAGGGCTAAGGAGAGATGTTGAGAGAGAGAGTTGCTAACTGATGAAGAGAAAAAAAAGAAAAAGAAAAAGAAAAGAAAAGCAACCATGTCCATTTGATAGAGCAGACTAGAAGAGAGAGAGAGAGAGAGAGTGCAATGCGTTAATGCAGGAAGAAAGAAAGAAGAACAGATCGATGTCTAATAGTCACTGTTCAATCTGAACCGGGGTTCGACCTCATACCTGGCAGCGTCACTTCGTCAAGCAGAACCACAGGCCAACGCCAGTGCCAGCAGTCTAACCTGACCAGTGCCAGCAGTCCAACCTGACCAGTGCCAGCAGTTGTGTCGTGCTTGTGAAAGTGACAGTGAAAAGAAACAAAGAAAAAAAAAAGGAAAAGAAAAGACAGTGATTCGTGAATAGTTTAAGATCACCTGGCCAGGTAAAGTAGAAATCTGTTTATACCCGGGTTAGTTAATGATGATTTAGATAAATGGTTTTGTGAAGTTCAAGGAAAGAGAGAATGTTCTATTTTGTTTGATTCCATATGCATTGATGTTTCTTTCTATGATCATGTGTAGTAAAGTTATAGACTTTACTAGTGGTTTGATGTGACGAATGCATGATATATGAATGAGATTGTAAGCAAGCTGTGAGTGTGTTTGGGCTGTGCGCTAGTCCTTCCTCCACTGACATACCCCGAGGTTGACAGGGACCCAGTCAGCCAAATGGCATTCCTAGGGTAGGGGTGGCGTGTGGGCATGGAAAGGGGGTTGGGGACCCAGTCAGCCAAATGGCATTCCTAGGGTAGGGGTGGGGTGTGGGCATGGAAAGGGGGTTGGGGACCCAGTCAGCCAAATGGCATTCCTAGGGTAGGGGTGCGGTGTGGGCATGGAAAGGGGGTTGGGGACCCAGTCAGCCAAATGGCATTCCTCGGGTAGGGGTGGGGTGTGGGCATCGAAAGGGGGTTGGGGAGTCTGTTGAACTTGGATGGAAGTGGGCGCGTTCTGTTGTGTCATTACAGTTTGCTATTTATTTATCTATTTATTTATATGTCTATTTATTACTTTAGAATGTTATGTATCTATCTCTTTATTCATTCATTCATTCATTCATTTATGTGTTCATATATTTACGATTTGCTCTGTGTTATGCAAATAGTTCTGATGTATGCTGAGACCTGAAAGTGATGGGTGGGGGAGGGGTGAAGAGTTGGGGGGGGGGGGGGAGGTGTAAGCACGTTGAGTGGGCAGAGGTTCTAGGTGATGGAGATTTAGTGTCATGCAGTTGTAGACCAAGGTGACCTCACTCCTCCTAACGACTACAGGAACAAAGAAAAGGAGAGAGAAGAAAAAGAAACAATGGCGGACGTAGAGGAGACAACGGTGGACATCGGGTCTTGAAGGTTATCTGCCCTTGACAGAGGTGAGACATCCAATACCAGCACAGCCACTGTGGTTGATGGCGTCTTTCACAGATCATACCATCTCCGGCCTGTCCCCACCTTCCCGTCCCCTGACGACCTCCCTGACCAGGGTAAGGTAAGGTAAGGTAAGGTAAGGTAAGGTAAGGTAAGGTGTAAGGTAAGGTGTAAGGTAAGGTAAGGTAAGGTAAGGTAAGGTAAGGTAAGGTGTAAGGTAAGGTAGGGTAAGGTGTAAGGTAAGGTAAGGTAAGGTGTAAGGTAAGGTAAGGTAAGGTGTAAGTAAGGTAAGGTAAGGTAAGGTGTAAGGTCAGGTCAGGTAAGGTAAGGTAAGGTAAGGTAAGGTGTAAGGTAAGGTAAGGTAAGGTAAGGTAAGGTAAGGTAAGGTGTAAGGTAAGGTAAGGTAAGGTAAGGTGTAAGGTGTAAGGTAAGGTAAGGTAAGGTAGGTGTAAGGTAAGGTAAGGTAAGGTGTAAGGTAAGGTAAGGTAAGGTGTAAGGTAAGGTAAGGTAAGGTAAGGTAAGGTAAGGTAAGGTAAGGTGTAAGGTAAGGTGTAAGGTAAGGTAAGGTAAGGTGTAAGGTAAGGTAAGGTGTAAGGTAAGGTAAGTTAAGGTAAGGTAAGGTAAGGTGTAAGGTAAGGTAAGGTAAGGTAAGGTAAGGTAAGGTAAGTAAGGTAAGGTAAGGTGTAAGGTAGTAAGGTAAGGTAAGGTAAGTAAGGTAAGGTGTAAGGTTAAGTAAGGTAGGTAAGGTAAGGTAAGGTAAGGTAGGGTTTAAGGTAAAGGTAAGGTAAGGTGTAAGGTAAGGTAAGGTAAGGTTAGGTAAGGTAAGGTAAGGTAAGGTAAGGTAAGGTAGGTAAGTAAGGTAAGGTGTAGGTAAGGTAAGGTAAGGTGTAAGGTAAGGTAAGGTAAGGTAAAGGTAAGGTAAGGTAAGGTAAGGTAAGGTAAGGTAGTAAGGTAAGGTGTAAGGTAAGGTGTAAGGTAAGGTAAGTAAGGTAAGGTAAGGTAAGGTGTAAGGTAAAGGTAAGGTAAGGTAAGGTAAGGTAAGGTAGGTAAGGTGTAAGGTAAGGTAAGGTAAGTAAGGTAAGGTGGTTAAGGTAAGGTAAGGTGTAAGGTAAGGTAAGGTAAGGGGTAAGGTAGAAGGTAAGTGTAAGGTAAGTAAGGTAAGGTAAGGTAAGGGTAAGGTTAAGGTGTAAGGTAAGGGAAGGTAAGGTGTAAGGTAAGGTGTAAGGTAAGGTAAGGTAGGTAAGGTAAGGGTAAGGGTAAGGTGGTAAGGTAAGGAAGGTAAGGTTAAGGTAAGGTGTAAGGTAAGGTTAAGGTAAGGTAAGGTGGTAAGGTGTAAGGTGAAGGTGTAAGGTAAGTAAGGTAAGGTAAGTAAGGTAAGGTAAGGTAAGTAAGGTAAGGTAAGGTAAGGTAAGGTAGTAAGGTAAGGTGTAAGGTTAAGGTAAGGTAAGGTAAGGTGTAAGGTAAGGTAAGGGGTAAGGTAAGGTAAGGGTAAGGTAAGGGTAAGGTGTAAGGTAAGGTAAGGTAAGGAAAGGGTGTAAGGTGTAAGGTAAGGTAAGGTAAGGTAAGGTAAGGAAGGTAAGGTAAGGTAAGGTAAGTAAGGGTAAGGTAAGGTAAGGTTAAGTAAGGTAAGGTAAGGTAAGGTAGGTAAGGTAGGAGGTGTAAGGTGTAAGGTAAGGTAAGGTAAGGTGTAAGGTAAGGTAAGGTAAGGTAAGGTGTAAGGTTTAAGGTAAGGGTAAGGTAAGTAAGGTAAGGTAAGGTGAAGGTATAAGGTAAGGTAAGTAAGGTAAGGTGTAAGGTAAGGTAAGGTAAGGTAAGGTGTAAGGTAAAGGTAAGGTAAGGTGTAAGGTAAAGGGTAAGAGGTAAGGTGTAAGGTAAGGTAAGGTAAGGTAAGGTGTAAGGTAAGGTAAGGTAAGGTAAGGTAAGGTAAGGTAAGGTGTAAGGTAAGGTAAGGTAAGGTAAGGTTGCCTTATAGCCCAGCCGACCGCAAAGAGCCATATCAGGGCTGTCACTGCGTTGAAGTTAAGTCACAAATCATTCAACGAAAATAACAATAACATTTTTCTGTAATTCACACAACCCTTTAAAGTACACCTTCTAAAAACACACCAGACACTTCGTGACAAATCTTTATTCCGTAAACATCTTGGATCAGATGAAAAAATGTGGTCAGGAAGATGAAAAATAGAAGCCACATGACACCAAAGATAATGGAAATATTTCTATATCTCGAGCCACATTGGCCATCTGACAAACATAGCGCTTAAGATTTCTGTGGGTGTGTCGCTGAGAAAAATTCACTGGAAAAGAGTTCACTTAGAAAGAAGTTGAGTGGAAAAAGTTCACTGAGGGATGGGGGATGGAAGGGAACTTGTGGGAGGGCGTGGAAAAGGGAGGGGATAGGAGGGAGGGGTGAGGGTGTAGAGGGTGGAAAGCAAAGAGTGGGAAGTGGAGGGAAGGTGGTAAAATGAGCTGGGGGAGGGGGGTAAGGAGAGACAATAAAAACAACAACAAGCATAGTAACCATACTAACAAAAATTATTACTTTTACCCTCCCAATCCACCATTGTCACGAGCAAGTAAATAGATATGGGAGGGTAGAAAGGAAATTGAAAGCGAAGGGGGAGATGGGAAAGGGGCGGAGGGAGGTGGGTGCGGTGGGGGCTAGAGTGTGGCCTGAGGTGGAAATAGAGTAGAAGACCTAGCAGGAGAGGGGAAGGGAGAAAATAATGTGTAAGTGTGTGTAAGTGTGTGTGTGTGTGTGTGTGTGTGTGTGTGTGTGTGTGTGTGTGTGTGTGTGTGTGTGTGTGTGTGTGGGCGCGTGCGCGCGCGCGCGGTGTGTGTGTGTGTGACAAATGTTGATCTTAATCTCTGGGGCCTGCCTGACACCAAAGACCGCACTGACAGCGGCGCATGCGCAGTATCCACGTCATTACAAAGACCGGCACTAGATGGCGCTCCTTGGGATAGTCAGGTGACGGCTATGCTGTATCAAGAGTGTCGGTCATAAACCGTTCCTCTGTTGTGCAGCTGATGCTCTGACAGGCTTGCGACTGGATGGCTCAGATTGAATTCCCCTTTGATGAAATCTTTCCTGTGACTGCCGTATCAAAAGACAGGGAAAGACACACTGAAAACCAACCCGTGTGCATTCAGCACTCAGTGTGAAAGGACATTCTGTGTGCGTGAATCTATGACAGTGACACAAGAGATCCACGAATTTTATCTTCTGACAGCAGATACTTAGAGATAGAAGCTTGAGAACATCCCAGCCAGATCTTCAGACAGCAGATGCTTACAGGGAGAAGCTTGAGAACATTCCAGCCAGATCTTCTGACAGCAGATACTTAGAGAGAGAAGCTTGAGAACATTCCAGCCAGATCTTCTGACAGCAGATACTTAGAGAGAGAAGCTTGAGAACATTCCAGCCAGCTGGCATCGTTGTGAAGGCACTGACTGACACATGACATTCAAACCTTGGCTGTCACAAATGGAGATAAAGACATTTAGGTCTGTCAGATTGTTTAATTTGGGTCGGTCTGTCGAGCAAGGCATGTTATTTGTACCCCTATTTTCTCTCAGCACAACGGCAGTGTACCTGTTGACCTCATGGTCACAACACAACTTTTTCATCCCTCTCCACTCCTCCCATGTCAACTCGGTGCAATGGGAAATTTATGGTAGACGACACAGGGCAATATGAGAAAAACCAAAACCGTCTGTGATTTTCTCTTTTCTTTCTTTCTTTTCTGTCCTCTCCTTGACTCCTTCATGGTGTGACAACTGACCTTTCTGTCCTCTCCTTGACTCCTTCATGGTATGACAACTGACCTTTCTGTCCTCTCCTTGACTCCTTCATGGTATGACAACTGACCTTTCTGTCCTCTCCTTGACTCATTCATGGTGTGACAACTGACCTTTCTGTCCTCTCCTTGACTCATTCATGGTATGACAACTGACCTTTCTGTCCTCTCCTTGACTCCTTCATGGTATGACAACTGACCTTTCTGTCCTCTCCTTGACTCATTCATGGTATGACAACTGACCTTTCTGTCCTCTCCTTGACTCATTCATGGTGTGACAACTGACCTTTCTGTCCCTCCTTGACTCATTCATGGTATGACAACTGACCGGAACAGGAAACGATGGGTGGAAAAAATGCAGGGAAATTGTTCGTACATTACAGACCCCTGTGACGTCAGAGGACTGGGACCTGTCTTCAGATATGGCACGACGTCACCAGAGCTGAACTTTAAACTTTTAATTCCCATGATGATAAAGATATGTCTTTGTCATTTTGAAGGGTCCATAGTCTGAAATCGACTGATTCCAACAGATCGAGCTGAACTTACCACATACTTTGCGCATGCTCATGTCCTCTGTCCTGTCCTCATTCCTGTCCTGTGCCACGTCACGTGTCGTGTCCTATGCCCTGTTCCGTCCTGTGTTCTGTACTATGTCATGTCCTGTGTCCTGTGTACTGTCCTGTCTTTGTCCTGTCCTGTGTTCTGTACTATGTCATGTCCTGTGTACTGTCCTGTCTTTTGTCCTGTCCTGGGTTCTGTACTATGTCATGTCCTGTGTCCTGTCCTGTCTTTTGTCCTGTCCTGGGTTCTGTACTATGTCATGTCCTGTGTCCTGTCCTGTCTTTTGTCCTGTCCTGTGTTCTGTACTATGTCATGTCCTGTGTACTGTCCTGTCTTTTGTCCTGTCCTGTGTTCTGTACTATGTCATGTCCTGTGTACTGTCCTGTGTTCTGTACTATGTCCTGTCCTGTGTACTGTCCTGTCTTTTGTCCTGTCCTGTGTTCTGTACTATGTCATGTCCTGTGTACTATCCTGTCTTTTGTCCTGTCCTGTGTTCTGTACTATGTCATGTCCTGTTTCCTATCCTGTCTTTTGTACTGTCCTGTGTTCTGTACTATGTCATGTCCTGTGTACTGTCCTGTCTTTTGTCCTGTCCTGTGTTCTGTGCTATGTCATGTCCTGTGTCCTGTCCTATCTTTTGTCCCGTCCTGTGTTCTGTACTATGTCATGTCCTGTATACTGTCCTGTGTTCTGTACTATGTCATATGCTCTGTACTGTCCTGTCTTTTGTCCTGTCCTGTGTTCTGTACTATGTCATGTCCTGTGTACTGTCCTGTCTTTTGTCCTGTCCTGTGTTCTGTACTATGTCATGTCCTGTGTCCTGTCCTGTCTTTTGTACTGTCCTGTGTTCTGTACTATGTCATGTCCTGTGTCCTGTCCTGTCTTTTGTACTGTCCTGTGTTCTGTACTATGTGCTATACTGTGTCCTGTCTTTTGTCCTGTCTTGTGTTCTGTACTATGTCATGTGCTGTGTTCTGTACTATGTCATGTGCTGTGTACTGTCCTGTGTCCTGTCCTGTGTCCTGTCCTGTGTCCTGTCCTGTGTCCTGTCCTGTGTCCTGTCCTGTGTCCCGCCCTCTGTCCCGTTCTGTGTCCTGTCCAGTCCTGTCCTGTGTTCTGTACTATGTCATGTGCTGTGTACTGTCCTGTCTTTTGTCCTGTGTCCTGTCCTGTGTCCTGTCCTGTGTCCCACCCTCTGTCCCGTTCTGTGTCCTGTCCAGTCCTCTCTCCTTTCCTGACCTGTTTCCTGCTATGTTTCCTGTCCTATGTCCTGTCTCACGTCATGTCCCGTGTCTTGTCCTTAGCCTGCCCTGTGGTCTGTCTTGTCCTGTCCTATTTCATGGCATATTCCTGTCCTAAGTCCAGTGTCCTGTCCTATTTCATGGCATATTCCTGTCCTAAGTCCAGTGTCCTGTCCTATTTCATGGCAGATTCCTGTCCTAAGTCCAGTGTCCTGTCCTATTTCATGGCATATTCCTGTCCTAAGTCCAGTGTCCTGTCCTATTTCATGGCAGATTCCTGTCCTAAGTCCAGTGTCCTGTCCTATTTCATGGCATATTCCTGTCCTAAGTCCAGTGTCCTGTCCTATTTCATGGCATATTCCTGTCCTAAGTCCAGTGTCCTGTCCTATTTCATGGCATATTCCTGTCCTAAGTCCAGTGTCCTGTCCTATTTCATGGCATATTCCTGTCCTAAGTCCAGTGTCCTGTCCTATTTCATGGCATATTCCTGTCCTAAGTCCAGTGTCCTGTCCTATTTCATGGCAGATTCCTGTCCTAAGTCCAGTGTCCTGTCCTATTTCATGGCAGATTCCTGTCCTAAGTCCAGTGTCCTGTCCTATTTCATGGCATATTCCTGTCCTAAGTCCAGTGTCCTGTCCTATTTCATGGCAGATTCCTGTCCTAAGTCCAGTGTCCTGTCCTATTTCATGGCATATTCCTGTCCTAAGTCCAGTGTCCTGTCCTATTTCATGGCATATTCCTGTCCTAAGTCCAGTGTCCTGTCCTATTTCATGGCATATTCCTGTCCTAAGTCCAGTGTCCTGTCCTACTATCTGTCCTATGTCTTGTGCTATGACCTGTCATGTGTCCTGTGCCGTGTCATGTCATGTGTCTTGTCCGACTATCTGTCCTTTATCTTGTGCTATGACCTGTCCTGACTATCTGTCCTTCATCTTGTGCTATGACCTGTCCTATGTCCTGTCCACATGCGATCTTCGGGTCATGAAAGCTTTTTAACCTTTTTACCATCATATGATTCACAAGATGTCCCCACCAGTGACCTGACGACCTGAGATGAATTCCCACAAATGTAACA